>CAKALU010067857.1:5853-23544 GCA_916700995.1 Hozukius guyotensis | reverse complement strand
AAGTAAAAAAAATTTAAAAAAGTGATAGTATTGTATGTCGAAAAAAAAAGTCGTAGTATGTCGAAAAAAGTAAAAAAAAAAAAGTCACAGTATTGTATGTCGAAAAAAATTGTCGAAAATTACAGTATGCCGAAAGATTTCAAAGTGTACTATGTCTTAAAGTCATGAAAAAAGTCCTAGTATATTATGTCAAAAGTTTTTCTTTTTTTTTTAAAAAAAGGCCATAGTAAGGCAGGTCGAAAAAAAGTCATGTAAAGTATTCTGAATAAAGTCATAGTATTGTATGTCGAAAAAAAAAAGCCATAGTATGACAAAGAAAGTCTTAAACTATAGTATGTCGAGAAAAATCATAAAAAGTCATCGTATAGTATGTCGAAAAAAGTCCAAGTACAGTATGTCGAAAAATGTCATAGTCAAAATTGCAAATACTTGTACATTTCTATTTATTTATATAAAGTTATATCCGCGTGCAACAAAAATACATTTGTGAATCCTTTATGCGCAGCCATTAATATTGAGACCCATCTGATTGCATAAGTACCTGTCTCCAAATGCTTTATCATCCACCAGACACACTCGTGTTGAGGGCTATTAATTAGATATGAAACATTAATTCTCTAATCTTTTCCTATCTTAAGGCGTGGGATCCCGGCTGAGCCGCTGTTTTCCAGCTACTGTCCCCGTGAGTACAGAGGTGTCTGAAAACAACGGAGAGGCTGGCCGTGGGAACAAGAAAGGGAAGCGAATCAATATACAATCAACTCCGTGCTTGTATTTCAAACGGACAAATCAAATGCTTGACTGCCTATGTAGAAATGTCACAAACTTTTTAAATCTGCTCTACAGAACTCCTCTTGATCACATCTAATGTCATAAACATCTTGAATTTATGCACTCTATTTTTATGAATGTTTGTATGATTGATTGTGAATAAAATGCTGACAGTTTTGGCGCGTGTTTTGTGTTTCATATTAAAAGAAATATTTTGCTGCAAATGTATTTTGCATCCAGCTAAGAACATGGCATACAATTTGTAATGTCTTTGCCTCTTTCCTGCAGTGGGTATTAATACTATAAATAGCATTGTACTTACTGATATTTACTGTAAGTCCTGGTTTGGGTACTAGCCGTGCCTTGGTCTCAGAAGGTCACTGGTGCCATTGCTGATCAGGGGATCACAGCAGACCAGCCACTCTTTTAAGGAGGGTGTTCTGGTCCTGGGGGTTCATGGCCTCATAGGTGTCCAGCTCCAGGGAGAAGGTGGCATTGCCGGACGTTATTGTTCGCAGGATGGTGGAATAGCCCTTTAAAAAGGAAACAAGTATGAATAGTTAACAACTAGGAATGCTAATTTTTATTTTTTTTCCTAACCAATAACCGACCCTCGTTAACTGATTATTAACCATTAACTGACAAGATTAGTGCATTGCATCCAGCGGTGCCATTTTTAGTGCCTAACAAGCTGCTCAGCTGCAACAATAAGTCGATGCACAAACAGGTTAAATCCATCATTTATCGCCAGCTTCAGTGTATGAGCAAAACAGACAACTGAGTCCCCAGTTCACCCGTGCTCGCTGTTGTCACACACACACACATACGGTCTGTCAGCGCAACATTAGCAAGTGTCCGACAAACCGTTTGTGTGTGGCGGCGGTGAGTGTGGGGTTGCCGGTGGCGTTATAGCTGTGAACGTAGCTGTAGCAGTGTGTGTACAGTTTATTTGTCGGTGAATAATAATAATAAATTCAACTTATATAGCGCTTTTAATAAATGCTACAACTCCTCAAGACCCGAGCCAACTTCCTGTATCCTGCAACTCCGGCTCAGACTCACTTAAGGTGGGCTGTTAAGGTGGACCAGCTATTCTCCTTTAAGTGACAAGCCGCTCGGTTAACGGTTAATTATTAACATCCCTATTAAAGACTGTCAGGGTTACAAATTAAACCAAAAGCTACAGACAAAAGTGCATCTCACCATCATCTCAGCCAGGGGCACAGTTGCTAGCAGCACCTTGTCGTCGTGACGACTCTGGATGTCTCGGACGGTTCCTCGTCTTTGGGCCAAGTCCCCCAGCACAGAGCCAAGGCGTTCCTCTCCGACAGTCACCTCCAGGGACATCACTGGCTCCAGGACCTGACCTCCTGCTAGCCTCAGGGCCTGCAGGAACACAGAAACAGAACTGTGGTTTATCTGTTGATCATCTTGTATCTTACAGTTATGATACGGGAACTCATAATGGTTTACCTTCAGCATGCAGCGGGACACACAGGCGGACACCATGGCAGGAGACGTTCCTGGTTCCATGTTGACACTTTGGATCAGTGTAGATACACCCTGTAAAGGATAACCTAGCAATGGACCTGAAGGTGGAAGCAAGCATTGATAATAAATTTAGTTATTTCTTAAATAATACAATCTGGTGATACAAAAAGGGCAGGACAGGTTTGCAAGAGGATAAATGAGTTTCGTTGAATGATACCTTGAAGATGTGAGCTGTGCACTCCATTCTCCACTGCCTCTTTCATTTCTGGTGATAGCGGTCCTCCCAATTCCTCTGTGAAAGCGAATTCACATGAACCACCCGTAGTGGAGATGTCCAGAGGTGTGGTGGTCAGCTCCACGGTCACGACATGTCGTCTCTCCCCAACAGTACGGTCCAGCGTATCTACGGTATAATTTAAGCAGGAAAATTCAAAAAGGAACAAAAATTAGGACAAGTGCAGTATGTAGTTGACAAGAGTCAGCGCCGCCGCTAGGTAAGTAGCGTACTAAGTGCCGGAGAGTGGCCATAACACTGCAATTTGCCACTGAGGTGTTGCCTCAGTGGCAATACCAAACATGACATGTTTGGTATCAACGGATTCATCACAAACAAGATTAATATAACACAACTGTGTGTCCACTGTCTTAAAAACTGAAACCCGCAACGGCCTTCAAATGACAGTAATGTGAATGCCAGTCAGATGATCCACCATCATTTTCAGAGGGTTAAAAGTAAACCAAGAACTGAGGAGGAGGAATAATTCCTATTTTAAGATCATAGTGATCAATGAGACAGACCGAGTCTAATTAACATATAATCTACGGTTCTATTTTTCACTTTTAGAAGGTTGAATTATGTTAGAAATAGGCCTACAGGAAGGCTGCAGTTGAATTTTTGGCCTATTCAAACAAGACAATTTAATTTAAAAGATATAGGCCTACTGTATATCAGCTTACCTTGTTTTTTTTAATGTGTTACTGTTACATTCTGGTCAGATTTAATTCTTTTGTTTTTATAAAAACAAGATTTCATCTTCAAAAAATATTTTGATGAACCAAAGGAAGAATTTCTATTTTTATCCTTGCCTAAAATGTTTTTTAGATTTGACAGTGGATAACACCATTATAGCAATGATGCCATGCACAGAGATGCCACTGAATTCATTCAGCAACTCTTTGACTACAACTGTGCTAAAGCTGATATAAATAACGTGTCATATCTCCCCCTCCCATAATGCAACGATTAAGAAATGATTGTTGTACCTGTAGTAGAGACCTCATGGAGAATCGACTCCCTGTAAGCCACCTGTAGCGGCCCGAGGTGAGTCTCAATGCCATACTCTCTCCTGATCCGATCGTGGATGATCTCGATGTGCAGCTCTCCCATCCCACAAAGAATGGTCTGAGGAAAGAGACAGTTAGTTGACTCATTGTGGCAGATGCATCAACTAAACAAATTTAGACTAATCCAGTGATGGTATTACATACCTGGCCAGAGTCAGGGTCAATCCTGACTTTAAGACTGGGGTCTTCTCTCTGGAGGCAGTTCAGTGCGTTCTCAAGATCTTTCAGGGGAAAAAAATACAATGTGTGAGTGACTTTAAGGTTGTTGGAGTATGTGTACAGTAGCATAACTGTAATCACTGTTACTGACCAGCCTGTTTGGCCATGGTGGGCGGTTCTATGGTGCAGAAGAAGACGGGATCAGGGACCTCCACCCCTGAAAGAACCACGCTGGCATGTTCCCCAAGCTTCTTCCCAGCCCCGCCGTCACTTTGGGCTCGGCGGGCTGCAGCTGCTGCTGAAGCCTTCGATGAAACGATGGTGTCCCCTGTGACGGTCTAATATGGAAAACATATTTGAGGGGAAAACCTTCAAAATAGCAACTAGAGAATATAATGTATATGTATGATGCTCTACCTGCTTCAGTCCGACAGTCAGAGCGATGTTTCCCGCCGTCATCGAGGCGATTTCTACATGCTGATCAGCAAACGGCACCAGCAGCCTGCTCATCCTCTCACTGCACACAACATGATACCAAAAAATAACAGCTTTGACATATCAAAATAATGATTTTAGTCAAAATTGCATGGTATCGTAATAGAAGCTACATACATGCTGTTCCTGTTGATGTTGTGGACGGCAGTCTGTGGTTTCAGAGTACCAGAGTAAATCCTGAGAAACACCAGAGGACCACGCTGCTTGTCGTGGAGAACCTTGAAGGCCAGAGCACATAAGTCGTCCTTGTACCACCGCCTGTAGGATGATGAACAGAGCATCAACATAGAAACATATTCATAAAAGCATAGCATATTCATTAAAGGACAATTACATCATGATTTGAATCTTCCATTCATTTAATATTGACTGTTTTAGTCGACTTGTGTGCATCAAAATAGAAGATATTTGTTAAATCGGTTTTGCAAAACTTCTCAGGCTCATTCAGACGCATTAAATTTCATGTGACAATGAAAACAGACCTCAAATTGAGTTAGTATAGCTCAGAATCACATTTAACAAAACTGAAAATGCATAAAGGTAAAGAATAATATGATAAAAGCATTGAAAAACAGTATTGGACTACAGAAACTGGACACCAATCATGCTGGAATCATCTTTTAAGTGTCACAACAGCTGAGGTGTGAGTTAGTTAAATAGGTTAAAGAATGTACTCACACCAGGTTGTGGTGGCGTTCATTGGGGGCAGGCAGGTAGGCAGTGATGGCATCTAAAAGGGGCTGAACACCTTTGTTTCTCAAAGAGCTCCCACAGAGTACTGGGACGCCTTTACGGGCCAGAGTGACCCGCCGCACAGCCTGCTGCAGCTGAGGACACAGTAGCACGGTTTACTCTGTATTCACAAGTACTACTACTTTATAGGCTTATATCGTGGTGCAATACAACATTTACTTTAATTGAGGGAACAGCATCAAAATTGTCACTAAAATCAGTCAGCAGCAGTTCAGCAAACTCATCATCCAGATCAGCAACCTGTGATTGACAACAGAAATATAAACTGGAGAGTACTTTAACATTTAAAATATTAAACATTGCTGTAAATGTTATGACATGTAACGTTACCTGCTCTATTAAAGCCGTCCTGGCCTCGTTGACCTCCTGCAGGAGTTCCGGCTCGTCCGACTGGTCGAGAGGTTTGCTTTCAAACACTCGTCCATCATCATCTCTCGTAGATCTTAGCCTCCATATCAGCTTCTGGTTGGTTAACAAGTCGACCACACCGGAGAAGTTTTTGCCACTCCCGACAGGAATCTATGAAACAGGACGGCTCTGCATGAGACAGCTACATTACACGGTGACACAGGTATACTTTATTTGTATAGCTTGTTTTTCCATTTAGTCATTACACATTATAGAGTAATAAAGATAAATTTAGACTTATTTGACTTATTGTATAAAACCTGGTGGTGGTAAACCACTTATCAGTGAACTAATAATGAGGAAAAAGTACAATGAAACGCCACTAGAAGACGTTGTTCCTCGTTGTACACTCGGGGTAAATCCATCCATCCCAAATTGGAAAATTCTTGTGTTACAGCAGCAGGTTATCCAGACAACGCACATGAACAGTAAATACCCAGTAAATATACATATCAACACTAGAGAATAGATACAGTACATTACCAAGTATGCAAGTTAGAATTTCTGTTTTAAAATAAAAATTTAAAATTATAAATGAAATGAGGTATTAAACTACCCCGACTTCAGGAAGAAGCAGTTGTCTGAAGTCACACAACAATGGGAGCGCGGTCGATAAACCATCATCTAAAAGTCAACGTAAAGTATTCGCCTGTATTTAATTAAAATTATATATACTATTTTATATTAAAAACTGTTCTGCATGTAAATGTATGTCAAAATATGTCGCCATGTTATTAGGCAGCTAGTTGGTAAACAGTCTCTGAAAGTTATCTTCTACTTCAATCATTACAAATTAATGTCTTTAAAGCTGCAGACATGCTGCTGCCATCCCTGGGATGTGACAGAAACAATTCACTTTTTATCATATTTGCTCAGTTACCGACTGCAGCTTTAATGGCATGTAATAGTTGCTGTGTTTTTCAAAAGGCCTACCTGCAGGAGGACTGGATTGGCTTTCAACTTCTGTCTTATGCTCTCAATGGAAAAACTTAAACTGAGAGAAAAACAGTTTCCAGTTAAATTTAAAAAAAAAAAAAATAAGAAAGAAACTTGTACATGGTCGAACTGTGTAGTCACTCACTTTGCTGCAGGCTTATCCATCTTATTCAGGAAACAGACACAGGGAACGTAGTGCTTCTCGGCTTGTCTCCACACGGTCAGAGTCTGAGCCTGTTGGTGTTTTCAAGGCAAGAAGTGAATGTGTTCAGAGTGCGCCCAATTACATGACCCAAAACTGAAAAACAAGAAGCAGTGGGCTCACCTCAACACCAGCAGAAGCATCAAACACTGCAACAGCCCCATCAAGAACACGAAGTGCCCGCTCTACCTCGAGAGTGAAGTCAACATGTCCTGTAAACACACACACAGACAGTCATATTTGAGTGGCTGCTCCTTCTCATTTCCATTACATTGTTTTATTCTCACAAGGATGTTATCCCACCTGGGGTGTCTATAAGGTTTATTCTATGAGTTTTCCAATCAAATGTGACGGCTGCCGACTGTATGGTGATGCCGCGCTCCCTCTCTTGAGCCATAAAATCTGTGACTGTATCCCCGTCGTCCACATCTGAAAGCAACAGAGTAGCAGAAATAAATTAAAGAAGACAGAAACAAACAGGTAAAAAAGAATTACCTATTGTTTTTATCGTCCTACACACCTCCTAGTGCTCTCGTGTAGCCAGAGTAATAAAGCATCCTTTCTGTGGTTGTTGTCTTTCCTGCGTCAATGTGGGCCATAATGCCGATGTTTCGGATCCTGCAGATACAGTTCATGAGTTAACACGGAGCCCAGAGCTGAATCTAAAGAGCTTTTCAAAGAACTGACTGCAGAATGAAATTACTTACTTGGATATATCAGGGTTGACCACAGCACGCAGTGATTTGACATCATCTATGACAACAAACACAAAGTACAATAATGATGATCTGACTGAATCACTGATGCTATGTATTCTATTTTATTAACAAATTATATGATTTATAATGATGTGAAAATGAGAAAATCCATTGAATATTAATTTAAATCAGCTAAAACTGGAATCTACTAGTTTTCTGTTGCTTGACGAATCAGCTAATTAAAGCATTGCATCAGCATTGGTTAATCATAACTAGTGGTGGAATGTAACTAAGAACATTTACTCAAGTACTATACTTGAGTACAAATTTATGGTATTTTTACTTGCGTATTTCCATTTAATGCAACTTTATCCTTCTACTCCACTACATCTCATTTGTCTGACAGCTTTAATTACTTTTCTGATTACAATTTTCCATCCCCTTACTGTCCAGTGAAAACCATGCATCTCAAAATTTGGTGACTTTGAATTAGAATTTTTCCAATAAACTGAAGGAGGAAGTGTTCCTTTATGTGTTGAGATACTCCTCCTACTTCTTAATCTAAATAAAGTCTTTAAAAAGCATCTTGGATCAGCTGGAAAATGCATTGTCACAAAGCTGAAAATAGGCTGTTTTTTGACAGCATGAAAAGTTGACTTGACAGCGACTCTACAAACATATGATGATCTTACAGAATATGCATTGTTGTAGATTAATTTAGCCAACAGTATATAAAGGAGTTAAAAACATCTACAGCAGTAAAATGCAACAGTAATATGAATCTAAAAACATCATATGTAATAGTAAAACTGACTTTTTTGCATATTGAGCACTTTTAATACTTTAAATACATTTTACTCATAATACTTACATAATTTAACTTAAGTAACGTTTTGAATGCATGCCTTTGACTTGTAGTGGAGTGTTTTTCTTCATAGTGTGGTATTGTATAGGCCAATTTTCACAGCAGCCATTGTTGACATAATTAATGTTATCAATAACACCTGTGTTTACCCTGCAATGACATGTCAAAATGGCTGCTGTGGAAAGGGCATATTGCTACTTAAATAAAGGATCTGAATACTTATTCCAACGTACCTGGAAGAAAGCTGTAGTGTCTCTTTACAGGACAGCTCACTCTGCATCTACAGCACTGGAGCCCAGCTGTTAAGAAATACCTTCCCTGTGAAGGACAACAACGCTGTTATGAAGTCAACATCATATTAAGATAATTAAGCACTTAGTTTGGCAAAGTATATCTTACCCAAATCATCTTGCTTAATGTCCCACAGGCTCTAACATGCATCTTTAATGTCTGTTTATCTTCCAAGCTCTTTCCTCAGAGTCAGTCTGAGCTTAAAACAAAACATTGTGGAGCAACATCGCAGTCAAGCTTGTAATATAAACACCATAACAATAAAAAAGAGGGAGATTTACTATAACCAACTGATAAACATTACATTTATCCCAAACAAAAGCGTTAAAACATCCTACAAAACACAATCTATGCTGTTAAATGTCATGCTTTCATACGGTGCGGCTCTAAAATACATCCCCTATACTTCCGGGCACGGAAACAAAATCGGCTCCGGCTAAATTAAAAAATGTACAAATGTTTAATATACGTACATGAAGTTACGCATGAAATATTTTGTCAATTTCTTTTTTTTAAAAATCATGTATTTTGTCTTTAACACGGTTCAGTGTCATGATAAGATTTTTTAAGCCAACGCCGGTCATATTTAACCAACGCACATCCCGTTGCGTCCTAATGACGTATTTCCTCTAAATTTCGGCTACGGGGATAACAACATCGAAACGACCCCAGCCTCACTAAAAACACCGAATATTCTGCGTCTTTAACAACTTTTACCACCTCGGACGCATTCATCGTGATATTTAACAACTTAGAAACAAAATGGTAAGAAAACATCCGGTTTTTAAATGTATTATATGACTTTTATCAGGCATTTAACAGGTTAGCATGGTGTGCTAGCATTTCACATGTGGCAGAGTGACGTGCTGCTCTGCTCTGCTGTTGTTTATAATGTTCATATTAAAACTATAAGAACTATAAAAACGATTTGACTTCCACTGACAGTTGAAATAACTGGTGTAACAAGTTGTATGAGCATTAAAGTTTGATTTTTGTGAAAGTTAGCTAACTTGTTTACCATCCATAGGCAAGGAAAGGCAAGGCAGCTTTATTTGTAGAGCACATTTCAGCAACAGGGCAATTCAAAGTGCTTTACATAAACATTCAAGAACATTGCGACAAAGTGCAAAAGAACATTAAGACATAAATAAAACAGTAATAAAATAATTAAAGATTAGAAAATAAAAACAAGCTAAAAAAGCTAGGATAGAAGCTAAAATAGAATATAACACACAAGAGTAAAAGCTCTAGTGCAGTATAAGATCATTATCTGGTTTAATAAAAGGCAGCAGCAAACAGGAAAGTTTCATATGTATAGTATATAGTTTCACAACATCCATATGGTGTGCTTCTCAGTTTTGTGCCTGAACTTTGTTTCTTATAAAGTCAAAGCCCTTGAAGTGACTGATGATGGAATAATAGGTGGTAAGGTTTTGCATTTAATTATGAAATGTAAATGAACTTGGACAAGCCTAAACTGATAATCCAGGTGTGTTTTTGTTGCCATTTATGTTAAAACGAGGAGTGGATAGACTCAGGGCTGCAAATAACAATTATTTTCATTATTGATCAATGTGCCAATATATATCAAGTCGATGTTATATCATAAATTTGCCTCAAGGGGATTTATTTGTCTTAAAGCTCAAAGTGACATCTTCAAATTGCTTGTTTGTCCAACCACAAAGCCCAAATGTCAATTTACAATGATGTAAAACAGAGAAAAGCATCAAATCCTCACACTTTAGGAACCAGAGATTGTTTTTAGCATGTTTGCTTGAAGAAATAACTGGAATGATTAATCAATTATACATTGTTGATAACTTGTCAAATTGACAACTTATAGTATATCTACTAATTACGCTCTAGATCGATTTTTAGTTATGGAAATGTGCCAGTTTAAATAAGGAGCGCTTTTAAAAATGAATGAAGCTTGTAAGGGCCACTATAGGAGTCCTGTTTGTTACATAAGATCAGTTTAATGCTTGAAGTTAAAATTTGCAATTACAGCCTCACTAATTGGATGTTAGTTTCTCAAACTTTCACCATATGTGTTATCTTGTGCAGTAGTTTTTACTTGGGACTGGAAACTAGATTTCTGCTCCAAATCTGTGCATTTACTTCATAATGAAGTTGAATTTAATTGCATGTTTTGTTTTTCCTTTTGTAGCCCCAGAACGAGCATATCGAGTTACATCGCAAGCGGCATGGCTACCGCCTGGACCATCATGAAAAGAAAAGGAAGAAGGAGAGCCGTGAGGTCCACGAGCGGTCCCACAAAGCCAGGAAGCTGATTGGTTTGAAGGCCAAACTGTACCACAAACAGAGACATTCGGAGAAGATCCAGATGAAGAAGACGTGAGTATATACAGAAAATCTGGGTTTGTCTTTATAAATGCTGCCAAACAAACCATAAAAACTACGCTCAATGAACAACCAAACAATTCTGACTTGTGTCTTTGCAGCATCAAAATGCATGAACAGAGGAAGACCAAGCAGAAGAACGATGATAAGACCCCAGAGGGAGCAGTGCCAGCCTACCTGTTGGACAGAGAGGGACAGTCCCGTGCTAAGGTCCTCTCCAACATGATCAAACAGAAGAGGAAAGAGAAGGCTGTAAGTACCAGATGAAATCTGCTCGTCTGTAGTAGCATGCAACAGTGAAGATTTCCTAAAAACATATTTTTTGTCAGTTAATTTTATGGTAATGATATAGATGTGTGGAAATAACATAACTGGTTTTTAATCACAAATGTGTAATGTTTTCTGTAGGGTAAATGGGAGGTGCCCCTGCCAAAGGTGCGTGCCCAGGGAGAGACAGAAGTGCTTAAAGTCATCAAAACTGGAAAGAGACAAAAGAAAGCCTGGAAGAGAATGGTCACCAAAGTCTGCTTCGTCGGCGACGGCTTCACCCGTAAACCCCCCAAATATGAGCGTTTCATCAGACCCATGGTAAGATTGCAGTATAATTTGAAATGTTTTGTATGTCAGGTTACATTCTACACTTGAAATAACCTGCAATACTGTTTCTTCTGTACATTCTCTTTTATTCTACTTCAGGGTTTGCGTTTTAAGAAGGCTCATGTCACACATCCAGAGCTGAAAGCCACGTTCTGCCTTCCCATCCTCGGAGTGAAGAAGAACCCCTCCTCACCGCTCTACACTTCTCTGGGAGTCATCACAAAAGGAACAGTCGTAGAGGTCAATGTCAGCGAGCTGGGCTTGGTCACACAAGGAGGAAAGGTTATCTGGGGTGAGTGCTCATCTGTGTGTAGCAGTGTATTTACATGCACTACAGTAATGTGATAATGTTGTAACCAAAATATTTCTTTTACTCCCCAGGTAAATACGCCCAGGTGACAAATAACCCAGAGAATGATGGCTGCATTAATGCAGTCCTGCTGGTATAAGACTCTTGACCTTTATACAGACTGTGCCTGGTAACTCTGAATTTACACGAGGAGTGTTGATTACAACAAAGATGCGACAAGTAATGGGCTTCACATCACGGGACTAACGGGAGGATCACTGATGCTACACTTGGAAACACAACCGTTTTTGTAACAAAAGAAGAAAATGGGGTGATCACTGTGTTAAATGTGATATAAATAAACTTGATATGACACCAGATCATTTTTGTCCTCTTCTTTGCTCACTTGTGAAATACTCCATATAATAAGAGAACAGTTAAGCTACGTATTTGACACTTAAAACAGTAACACAGACTCTTGCTGATATCCCAGCTATAAACTACTATAATTTATCCAACAACATGGTGAGTGAAATGCACAAGAGAAACTACAATATCTTTCAAATTTAGTGAGGCTATTGAGGGTGCACCTACACTTTGAACTGGGTAATTTCATGAATTAGAATGAATGCATTACAACGTGAGAGCTTTACAGGAAACATGCAAAAAAGAATATGCACTAACAAAACTGCTTTGCCCATCCATCCTTATGTAAGTTATATTGTTGTAGAGGTACAGTATGAAAATAACCACAATTCAAAAATGCACATGGCATATTTTGAAGCTTCAAACTCATAAGTTCATTGTGTCGAGACCTACTGTTATAGTACATTTTACTACCGTTTCTTTCTCTTCTTTATTTTAGCCGTGGGCCTAGAGTTGTACTTTGCACAGTAGTGTTTTGCAAGCTATTTGATTATTACATAACTATTTCAGTCCAAGTTTTCAAGCTGCCGCGGCTGATCCGTCACATTAGTGTATGGAGGAGAGCCAAGTCTGAAGGATTTGAGTTCAAAGGGAAGAGAAATGTGTGTGGAATCAATAAAGTTTGGTACTTTGTGTACTGGTGTGCTGAATATTTGGCTTGTCTGTTCATAGATAACAGCTTAGCCTCCTTTAGAATCACAGTATACACTCAATGATGGCTGTAGTATTCTCTGCTATTTTTATAACTTTACATGTCCAGAGACCTATAGATACATTAGAAAGAAAAACATTAGGTCATGAATAACTAAATTAATTAATTAATATCACTAAATTTAGGATAATGTTCTTGCACATTTTGCTGTTTAACAGAGAAACTGCAGAAAACTCTGCTTCTCTTTTCTTTCTGCATTACTACATACAACTGTTCTGAATAGTTTTTTTTTCCTTTCAGTACTTGCCATTAATGTGCATCTATAAACAGACTAGTAATACACTTTCGTTCCCGGAATTGAAACCTTTCTATGGTTCAAATGAAAATGTTTGACAGGTCAGACTGGAATGCTTTCAGCTTTTCACCTGAGGAAGATGAAGATGGCTTTTCCAGCTTGTCGTAGTAGTCAAAGTAAGGCTTTATGCTGTCAATCAAGCCAGGATGCATCTTGTCCATCTCATGAAAGATGAACATTGAGTGGGCACAGCCGGTGGCATTACCTTTGATCCACTGCTGCAGCTGAGAATGAGGAGAAAGGGAAGCATATTCATATAAAAGGCCAAACAGAGCAAAGCCACTGTCTTTCAATTGAAAGTAACTGGATTTGCCATCATACCTTGTAGGTGTCACATTTACTTGAATATGGGAAGTGAAGTTCAGATGTGAAAATATGAACGAAGCTGCAGAGAGAGCACTTGAGGCTTCTTCTTCGGGTTGTCGTTGCTCATGAATCCATTCACAGCTTTCAGGATGACGCACCAGCTAAGATGTAACCTCATGTTCGGGGTCAGCTTTTCATCATTAAGACAGCTGCATCATTAAATTGTCCCCCTATGGTTCAAAGGTCATGGTCCGCGCTCTTCAGCCTGATGTGAAGCATGCATCAGAAACAGTGACATCAAGAACATTTCATATTTTATTTGTGATTTGTTTGTCTGGTGTGTTTACAGCAGAGAGGCTCGTTAGTGTTGGTTTTCCATTCACACAAACGATATTCTTTCACAGTCCACTTAAAGCTCCTCCACTGAGCAATTGTATAGAAAATATTTCACAACATTTTGTTTTTGTGGTTTCAAAACCTGACAGCAAACTATCAGATTTTGAGAAACCAACAGAATATTTTCCTTCCAGGTTGGGGAACAACTACGTATGACTTCGTCCTCTTTTAAGACAAAATATTGAGTATTGAAAGAAACCTTTTGGTTGAATTTTAAATAAAAGTAATTGGATAATCAACCACTCTGATATATACAATATCATTAGAATGTTGTATTCTGAAATGTCTGCATTTTTAAGAATTAAAAAAAAAAAATCAAGTTTTGGTAACATTTTGTGTTGTGAGAATATTATCCTGAGTTCATCTCCAGTGTCTGTAGATGGTCTGTCATGGTGTGAATAAGGCAAAATTACACCTGGAAACATTTCAATATGGAAACATCCATATCAATTACAGTGTATATTACAGAATTAATTTCAATATGACACATATAAACATTTTTCTGCATCATGTATTTCTGTATTTGAATAGAGACCACCGAGGCCTACGTTGACTGTTGATGAACTCATGCACAGTGGACATGTGAGTGAAATAACTCAGTAGATCTAAAAAAAAAAAAAAAAAAATGGTGACATTAAAAAGAATTAAGGCAGGTGTTTTCAGTAATCCATATAATATATACACATTTAAAAAAGCAAATGCACAACAGTGACATGCCGTGGTTTTACTGACAGAAGGACACCTGGTTAGTCTTTAAGGTAAACTAAACCGCCTTTGAGACTCTCACTAAAGCGGCGATCAAACCCCTTAATCACTTACAAAGGGATAGCATTCCAGTCTTATTATTTTTTCATTCAACTGGTGCGGTTCTCTTTCATCAGCCTCCACATTCAGTGTAAGCGATACGCAACATTGGAGAAGGTCTGCTGAAATCCTCCACTTGGCCACAAGGTCAAACAGAGAAACCTCCACAGGGAGCTCTGCAGAGTTCAGTCAGCTTGACTTCCTCTCTTTAGTCATTTGGCTAAGAGTGTTTTTCTTTAAAAAAAGTGCACATAGTGATCGAACGTAGCATCCATCAGATTATGTGTAGTAGTCCAACTTGCTCTCTATCGTCTTGCAGCCTTTGACCGAGAACACTCTCTCCGATTTGGGGAAATAGACGACGTCTCTGGCCACCAGGTCTGCCACATTCTCGTCCGGCCGAACACCTCTGGCTTTCATCTCGGCCATAGCGCACTGGACGACATGCTTGTACTCCAGAGGCAGAAACGGGACGAAAAAGTCCACCAAGTTCTTGTCGATCAGACTAGTATGCCAAAAGCCACCTGTAGGAAGTGATTAACAGATACTTTAGTATTACAAGAATCCACGTTTTTCATCAAGTCTAGTTTCTGAATGATGACAACAAAATAAAAACAAAAGCGTTCATTTATTTTATGCTCACTTTTCTTGTTGTTGAACACCGATAGAGAGATCAATGTTTCCAGATCTTTTAGCTCGATCTCTTCTCGATCTCGTCCTGCTTTCCAGAAATCTAAAGCCTGCTGTGTGATGCTCTCCCCTCCAGCATTGCTAGGAGGAAGATTAGAAACGGGGAACATATTAAAATTTGCCTCTGATTGCAGCAGCAAATGATTGTAGTTCTGTGTCATCATCATCATCACCATCAAGTGAATGTCAAAAACAAAGTTTTAAACACAGAAGTGTTTCTATACGTCACTGCTCTGTTGAGTTTTTATCATGGAAATACTAGCTTTTGGCCCCAACACACCAAACTGTGACCAAATATATCTCAAAGGCTGCAAACTGGTGCAAAACATTTTTACATTGATCACACCACAGATGTTTTCGTTATTTGCAAAAAACTTGTCGAAAACATCGACAAAACATCTCCTCAACCAAAGTATATAATACCACACCCATTGTCAAGATTCTGATAGAATTACATTTAACATCACGAAATTCAGGATGTTGTTGCACATTTTGCTGTTTAACTGAGAGAAACTGCAGAAAACTCTACGTACACTTCTCCTTTCTTACTGTGTTACTACATACAACTTCTCTGAATTGTTTGTTCAATGCTTCATATCTGTAAAATCTGTACAACCTAAGCTACAAGGTTATGACAGGCAATAAACTATAAAAATTGATAAAAGTATTAAAATTGTGTCATAAATTCCAAAAATATAAAAATGTATTTTTTTCATAAAATGTTACTAAATAAAAACACAAAATACATTGATCCAAAAGATTTCTAAATGTAGAAACGTGGACAAAATATTTCTTAACACTTCATAAGTTATTTGAACTAAGAACATTTTTTAGTTTTTGAGATATTCTCATTTTTATAAGCAGATCAAGTGCAAGGCACTTTGATAGTTTCCTTACATTACGAACGTAATGACATCATAACGTATGTAAAATGATGATGACATGAAAGACAGAAGCCTTAGCTTTCTGCTGCAAAAAGAATGAATGCTCCAGCTATTATGGTTTTTATTTTAGATCAATTTAAAGAGGATCATGCCATTTTTAAAGGGTTAATGTGTATCTATCAACAGACAAGTGATTCACTTTCGTTCCCTAGATTGAACCCTTTCTATGATTCAAATGTTTGACAGGTCAGACTGGAATGCTTTTGATTTTTTCACCTGAGGAAGATGAAGATGGCTTTCCGATAAGAAACTCCATCCAGCTTGTCGTAGTAGTCCAGGTACGGCTTTATGCTGTCAATCAAGCCAGGATGCATCTTGTCCATCTCATCAAAGATGAACATGGAGTGGGCACAGTTGGTGACATTGCCTTTGATCCACTGCTGCAGCTGAGACTGAGGAGAAACAGACGCATATTCATATAAAAGGCCAAATACATTGTGTTTCAATTGAAAGTAATTGGATTCTATCTGATCTGGATTTGTCATCATACCTTGTAGGTGTCAAACTGACTCGCATGTGGGAAGTGAAGTTCAGATGTGAAAATGTGAACGAAGCTGCTGTCCATTCCTTCTTTGTAAATGTTGTCAGCAATCAGCTGACTAACAAAGTTCTTCCCGGTGCCGGTCCATCCGTGCAGAGAGAGCACCAGGGGCTTCCTCGGGTTGTCGTTGGTCATGAATCCATTCACAGCTTTCAGTATGATGCGTGACGCGATGTGCTGTCCGAACAGTTTATTCTCCAGGTCAACCTCGAGACCTACAGAGTACACAGCACAGAGTCAACAGGATTAGTGAATGCAAACACCTGACTGAAACACCTTTCTCAGCATCTCCACCAGGAGAAATTGTTTAGCTGATGTGGTAAGCCATCAAAACCATGATCCATTTAGTTATTATGTGGCAGCTTGAACAAAAGCCGTACTCATTAAATATATAAAATCAAACTTAATTTGTACCAAAGTGCTTACAAGTGACGGACACGCTGATATTAAAACTATTGGAGACTAATGCACACAAAAACAGAAATGATAAAAGTTAAATAATAAAATAGGACAAAAAAATACAAAGTGATGAAAGACATTAAAACATTTAAACAAGAATATGATTAAATAAAATGTACATATTGACCATAACACATTCTAATCAAAAGCCAAAACGAAATCAACACTTTTAGCTTCTCTCAGATTCCACCAACTTGGACACCGCCTCAAAAAAAACGAAACAGTCAGTCTGAAGATAAATCTACAACTATTTCGATTATCGATTAATTTTCTTGAAGCACAACTGCTAAACAATACCTAATTCCAGATTCTAAATTGTGAGAATTTGCTGATTTTCTTTGTTTTATGTGATGGTAAACTATATATATTTTGGGGTTGGATTGCTGGTCAAACAAAACAAACTATTATCTGCAAAACTATATGAAAAATAAAAGTACTCATTCTGCAGTAAAATGTCC
>CAKALU010067856.1:57931-108633 GCA_916700995.1 Hozukius guyotensis | reverse complement strand
GGTCCCTAAACAGTCTTGAATTACATAAATTGGATATCACTGTGAAGCTGAGACTCTTGTGGATCCAATGAGCCCAACTGTATTCATGTGTGATGATGTTAGCCCCCATAGTAGCCATTTCATTGTAGTGAACTTGACTTTGCTGAAGAAATGACCTGTGGTGACCTCTAGGATAATCACAGCCTCATAAAACTTTACAGCCACAAACTAGAGACCTAGAGCATTCAGAGGATGGATGGCTTTCCTAGCTAGATTGACAATAAGGGGGTTTCTGAGCAGTTTACACAACAGAAGTGCTCGCCATCCAATCGCCGAAAAATGCAATTCTTGCAGAAATCTCCAAATGTCAAACGTTTTTGATACCAAATCACAGCATGGCTTTTACTATGGTGTTCCTCAAGGTCTTGGTGTCTTAATGCGGTATTTTGGAGGGATTATTGATCATTTTTATTAATTCTCGAGTGGTAAAAAATGGTCACTTCTATGTGACATCTATTGTTGACCTGCTATCTCCCCCTAAAGACCCCCTGTACCCCCCTAAAAAAGATAAAAAACTGGTCTATTGTGGGTCTCAGAGGGTTAAAAGGTGCCTCTCATACTTGGGCACAATTATTGATCAGACCCAAACTTTTAATGAGAACTCAGAGAGTCAATCAGCGATTGTTTTTAATCAGGAAGCTGAGGAGCTTTGGCCTATAGACACCTGGTTAAAAGCATTTTATCATTTAACATAATAGCACTGTACAACAACTTGAGTGCAAAGAGCAAAAACAAGCTCTCCAAGGTTGTTAGTATTGCAGGAAACTGGTGATTGACAAGTCACAGCAATATATTTAACAGCGCTGTACACAGGAAGGCCAAACAGGACTTATTTCACCCATCAGCTGCTATAAACAATACCAAAGCTAACGTGGCTGGGACTAATGGACACAATAATATGCTTGTTTTATTGCCGCAAATGGTCTCCATCTGTAGATATGGACTTTTTAATGATACAGCACAATTTCATCATTTATAGTAGATTATTTTGCAGGACCATGGGGGTCCCCGGACCTCACTTTGACAATCACTGATAACCTGCTGCTACCTGCCCCATTGTATTGTTGTATACTATATTTGGATGTTTAATGGCGTGTGTTGTATGCAACTTTGCTGTATTTGGAGAAACCAGACAAATTTCCAATGAGGTTGACAATAAAGTCTATCTATCTATCTATCTATCTATCTATCAATCATTCAGTCAAGTTGAGTCACCATTCTTTGTTTAAAGATGCAGCCACTTGTTTCTAGATATTTCTTGGAATATTTGAATAAACTTTATTAATCTTGTGAAGGGCTCATTGCATTGGGTGGAATATGATATCAGAAAAGTGCAAAATCCAAGTCTCCTTCAAAAAATGATCCAAGGCACACTGTGTCGATCACCCTGATAAAGACCTATGGTAATTTTAAACAATTATTGTCATGTAAAATAAAGGCATTTTAATTTTGTTCAGACTCTACAGTGTGCCTTTGATCATTTTCTGAAGGAGACTTGCATTTTGCACTTTTCTGAGATCATATTCCACCCAATGCAATGAGCCCTTCACAACGTTGAATAAACACAGTACACCTGAAGGATCCAAAGAGCACCTGTAGGTGACTACCACAAACAGACAACAGCAGCACTTCTACTCTTCATTGGAGTTAACTTGTTGCATGTAGCATGTTTAAGGGTAGATAGTGCATGTTTAAAGGTAGATAGTGCATGTGTAATGCATGTTTAAAGGTAGATAGTGCATGTTTAATGCATGTTTAAAGGTAGATAGTGCATGTTTAATGCATGTTTAAAGGTAGATAGTGCATGTTTAAAGGTAGATAGTGCATGTTTAATGCATGTTTAAAGGTAGATAGTGCGTGTTTAAAGGCAGATAGTGCATGTTTAAAGGCAGATAGTGCTAGATAGTTCATGTTTAAAGGCAGATAGTGCATGTTTAAAGTTCTTAAAGTCCTAATAGTTCTCATATGGGGGTCAGCCTTGGTTGTGGAGCCTGATGGCTACCAGCATGAGTAGGTGTATATGGTGGATTTTTACAGTGTGAGTGTTGACTGAATGGACCACCAAGGTGTCAAAAGAGTGTCAAAGTAAACAAATAAATGGCATCTCTTTCTTTTTTTTTGCACTTTTTCCTTACCACTAGAGTTCTTCCCACAGATGAGGTGCTGGTGTGGCTGCAGCAGCCCCCACATCTCGGAGTCGTTGCAGATGGCTTGCTCCATCGTCTCCAGACTAAACTTGGGCACCCCTCCGGTGTCCCTCTCCACCATCGCGCTGCGCAGCACGCGGCCGAACACCTCCCTGAACAGACTCTCCATGCACGCGGTCAGGTAAATCGCAGCGTGCTCGTGGATCCTGAGCGCCACGCGGCTGTCCACCATCCACCTGAAGAACTTGCCCACGGAGAACACCAAGCCGCAGCGTGCAGACTTGCCTCTACTGAACCGGTCTGCGGTGCTCATGTTGTACAACGACAACGCACTCAGAGCTGCAGTGATGCAGTTCACAGAGATAGTCCAGGAGAGCACCACCTTGATGGAGCTCTGCACTTCATGTTTGGTGCATTTGGCGTAGCGGAGGCTGAGCCGCTGCGTCTCCCGGGCAACACGCACCAGAGCGCGGCCGATGAGAGCGGAGAGGCGCGCTAGAAGCTCCGGAGCTGGTTCTCCTCCCACCATCACCATGAGCTCCTCGTCTTTCCTCAGTGCGCCCTCCACCTCGCCCAGGCTCCATGGCACGTCCTCCAGCTCGGGCAGCTTGGCGCACTGTCCACCGCTGCACTCCGGTGTCTCCGTGTCCTCCGCCAGCACGGTGTTGACCGTGTCCAAGCTGTTCTGTCTGCTGTGCATGGATTCAGTCAGATGCCAGCAGTTGTTGTTGTTGCTTCCTCCATGCGCGGTGGACTGATGCGCGTCGGAGCAGCAGAGCGACACGCTGGACGACCTGACCGAGTCCGCGGCTCCACCATAACCAGAGTCAAGCGTTAAATCCTCCAGCGTCCTCACAGCTGTCTTTACCTTATCTGCCATAATAACTGCACCGCATACTGTTGGGTATGCTTGGGCTCTCTCTCTTGGTTAAACGCCACAAACTTCTTGCTTTTCCCTCTTTAATTTGTATTTCCACAGCTTTAAAGAGTGAAGATCTCTACTTTCCTCCTTCCTCTGCTTCGATATCCTCTATCCAACAACTTCTCATAGACGCGTAATCTGAGAGCGCACAAACCCTCACTGCAACAAGCGCAGCAGCAGGCAGGACTGTGGTGGAGAGGTGGAGCCTGGAGGCTGAACAGAGCCAATCCGCGTCTCCATCAGCTGTGACTGACACCGACTATACCTTACCTGCTGCACCTTAGAAGCAGAGGATACCTGGTGGTGGAGCAGGACTGCAGAATCAGAGGCTGCTGTGCCAACCACGTCTGTCATTTATAGCTGCAGTGAAGAAGTGATGGAGGCAGAGAGGTGGATTCACAAATGTGATATATGGACCAGTGGAGAGGGAAGGCATTAAAACAACCTTTTTATTTATTTAACCTTTTTATTTAACCTCATGGAACTCAGATCATAAATCACACAGTCAATAAGGAGAATGAATAGTAAGGACACAGACATTAACAGTGCTTTGTTTTGTTAACATTATTCAGTTTTCAGAGGTCAAAGGTCATGCATCCTGATTCTAGCCCTTTTGGTGCCCTATAGGGTGAAATTCAGATTACTGAATACAGAAATTCGAACAAGCGCAGCAGCAGGCAGGACTGTGGTGGAGAGGTGGAGCCTGGAGGCTGAACAGAACCAATCCGCGTCTCCATCAGCTGTGACTGACACCGACTACCTACCTGCTGCACCTTAGCAGCAGAGAGGATACCTGGTGGAACAGGACTGCAGAATCCAGTCTGTCATTTATAGCTGCATCGAAGAAGTGATGGAGGCAGAGAGGTGGATTCATATGGACCAATGGAGAGGGAAGGAATTAAAACAACCTTTTTATTTAAACTTAACCTCATGGAACTCAGATCATAAATCACACTGTCAAGGAGAATGAATAGTTAGGACACAGACATTAACAGTGCTTTGTTTTGTTAATATAATTCATTTTTTCAGAGGTCAAAGGTCATGCATCCTGATTCTAGCCCTTTTGGTGCCCTATAAGGTGAAATTCAGATTTGGAGCCCCACAAACTCATCTTCTTGCTTTTCTCTCTTTAATTTTGTATTCCCCAGCTTTAAAGAGTGAAGACCTCTACTTTCCCTCCTCCTCTTGAGTGTGGCTTCGATATATCCTCTTTTATCCAACAACTTCTCATATACGCGTAATCTGAGAGCGCACAAACCCTCACTGCAACAAGCGCAGCAGCAGGCAGGACTGTGGTGGAGAGGTGGAGCCTGGAGGCTGAACAGAGCCAATCCGCGTCTCCATCAGCTGTGACTGACACCTATACCTTACCTGCTGCACCTCCGAGCAGAGAGGATACCTGGTGGTGGAACAGGACTGCAGAATGAGAGGCTGCTGTGCCAACCAGTCTGTCATTTATAGCTGCAGTGAAGAAGTGATGGAGGCAGAGAGGTGGATTCATATGGACCAATGGAGATGGAAGGCATTAAAACCAACTTTTTTATTTAAACTTAACCTCATGGAACTCAGATCATAAATCACACTGTCAAGGAGAATGAATAGTTAGGACACAGACATTAACAGTGCTATGTTTTGTTAATATAATTCATTTTTTTTCAGAGGTCAAAGGTCATGCATTTGTTTTCTCTCCTTTAGCTGCATCCTGATTCTAGCCCTTTAAGGTGCCCTATACGGTGAAATTCAGATTTGGAATCACACATCAGACATGACAATGGTTTTAAGACAAAAAATTAAGATTTTTATTTTCATAAATAACTGTATTTTTTATAATATAAATAAATAATTAGTTCCTGATATCGTTGGCTTAAAAGTGCTTAGTCAGTTTCACTACAATGAGAGTTAAAGGGGTGAAAAGTGTATTTATTTATTTATTTATTTATTTGTTAATTTGTTACCTCAATGCAGAAATTTTATTTATTTTATTATTTGTATTATTATTATTATTATTATTACTATTGTAATTATTATTTATTTAATTTTATTATTTAATTTTATTTAATTTTATTTAATTTTATTTAATTTTATTTATTTTATTTATTTATTATTTTTTTCTTAAGAGGGCAACCAGCGCCCTCCAGAAGGTGGCGCCCTAGGCAAGTGCTTATGGGTCTATGCCTTAAACAGGCCCTGACCTAAATGAAATACATGTATTTTAACCACAGTATTGTCAAATTTACACTCTTGAATCTACATTTTATCCCATTCTGTTCAGCTAGAAATAATTATAATAATAATGCCACTTATTTCTGAATGAACTTCTGTTGTGAAAAGTGTTGCAATAAGATGAAACACAGTCCTGCTGCAGTGAAGAGCTGTTTTTTGACATGCTGTCCACCACTAGAGATAATTTAAAGTAAGAAGTGAAAGTGAGTCTGCAGCAAAAGTAGTTTTCTTGAACAACACCACAAGCTTTAATGCCGGATCCCTATAAATATTTTACAGTTCAAAGCACATTGGTCCAACATCCAGTGATAAGCTGCGGTCCTGCGTCTCTAGCATCACTTCATCATCATGTTTGTTGAACCATTTATTCGCCACAATACAACATTTTTTTTGTGTGTCGGGCCATGAAAACAAAGAGTGGGTGATTTGCATTCTGGGGACACGCTGGGAGGAACAGTTGGTGGAACGATGATTCATCCGTTCTGCTGGGGCTTCTCCTTGTAACGTCTGAGCTGGACCCACCATCTGTCCACGCTGCCTGCCATGCCAGAGGCCCCTTCACATTTTCTTAGCATGACACTGCAGTACCCAAACAAAAAGAAAACTCATTACACTGGAGTTTTGAGAAATGATGGGATGCCCACTCTCTCAGAGTGATTGACAGGGAAAAACAAATGTCTCAGTGTCATTGTTTGGCTGACAAATGATAAACAACAGCATCAGCACACTGAATGATTTATGTTTTAGAGCAAAGTATCTCTATTGACATGGGGCGTCTTTTTAGGATAAGAATATTTTTATTGACTGAATATTGAATTAATTAAAGTCTTTAATGCACATTTTTAGGTTATAATTTACAGTCTTTAATGCACTTTTTTTGCACATTTTTAGATTATAATTTACAGTCTTTAATGCACATTTTTGCACATTTTTAGATTATAAATTACAGTCTTTAATGCACATTTTTAGATTATAATTTACAGTCTTTAATGCACTTTTTTAGATTATAATTTACAGTCTTTAATGCACTTTTTTTGCACATTTCTAGATTATAATTTAGTCTTTAATGCACATTTTTAGATTATAATTTACAGTCTTTAATGCACATTTTTAGATAATAATTTACAGTCTTTAATGCACGTTTTTAGATTATAATTTACAGTCTTTAATGCACTTTTTTTCACATTTATAGATTATAATTTACAGTCTTTAATGCACATTTTTAGATTATAATTTACAGTCTTTAATGCACATTTTTAGATTATAAATTACAGTCTTTAATGCATATTTTTAGATCATAATTTACAGTCTTTAATATTATTATATATTATAATATTAGAGCTGTGTATTGGCAAGAATCTGGTGATACGATGCGTATTATGATATTGCGATACTATAAGTAAAGCGAATAAGTAAAGATTTTTTTTAATCTAATGTTAGGAAAACTGTTATAATATAAAGAACACACCCCCATATGCATAAAATCTGAGTAAAAAAGTTAATTTTTTATGCAATCAGAACAGTGGGATCTGCATTTGCATTTATCACAGTCCCTGTAACATAGCACTATACTTTCAGAGGGCACATACACTAAGAGGGTACATATCTTTGCAAATTAAATTAAGTGTTGACTGAGTTCATCTCTGCATGTAAACTATTAATTAAAGAGAATTGAGAATCGATACAGTATCACACAACATAATATCGCGATATTCGATTTTTTCTATATTTTCTTACACCCCTAATAAATATAAAGAGTTTCTATGTTTCCATTATTATCACATCCCGTCCTCCAGTCTGTGACATCAACTCTTCAGCAGTCTGCCTGCCACCAGCTCTTGATGCAATGCAGCATATCTTGCTGACTAACTCAGGTGAGAGCGGTGGAGGTGGCAGCGTTCAGCTGCTTCTCTACATGGTCCTCCAAAGCCTGTCCTCACGTATTAAGCCTTGGTTGCCTGGTAACAGCAAAATGATCATGATTTTCCCGGCAACATGATAGATATGTCTGTATTTTGCCAGCAGAAATGAGTGTATCATATACTTCCTTAGTCATGATGTTTTTTATTTGTTAAATTATTAAATGTGTTTTTGTGTGAAGTGCTGTATTATATTTTTGTTTGTTTTAATATTGTATGTACTCTGTGTACTTCTAAACTATGACTTATAATGAATTGTGTATCATTTATTATACAACAACAACATGTTTATCACCATAATACCATGATTATATGGAAATATTGTCCCACATGATGAAAAAGACTAAGAAAATCCACTATAACAACTTGTTATTATCATGTACGGATGTTTTACATTAAGTTAGGCTACATTTGGTACTTCTAAACTATGACTTATAATGAATTTTGTGTCATTTATTATACAACAACAACATGTTTATCACCATAATACCATGATTATATGGAAATATTGTCCCACATGATGAAAAAGACTAAGAAAATCCCCTTTAACAACTTGTTATTATCATGTAGGGATGTTTTACATTAAGTTATCACCTGACATAGAAGGAGGATTAGTGGCATGATGTTATACTGACACTCAGTGGCCAAAAGATGGTACAACTTCTACAGTCCAAAGACTGCATTTTGTCCCTTGCATAATTACAAAACATTTTATGTAAGAGGATATTGTGACGCATTTGTTATTTTTTCTTATTACATAAAATGGAAAGAAAATAAGATAGTGTGGTACAAAACTCCTACTACTTCTAATATTAGTTATCATAATATAATTTACATACACATAAATAGATAAAGTAAAGTAAGGGTAATATTATGATAATAAGGCAAGGCAAGTTTATTGTTAACCTTTTAACACCAAGGCAAATCAAAGTGTTTTACATAAGATAAATGGCATTAGGATAAGAAATGTAAGAAACACAAGGCGATATTTAGATATTAAAAAGACAAATAAGATATGTATAAATATCTGTATAAATGTTTCTTATTTTTTCTTATTACATAAAATGGAAAGAAAATAAGATAGTGTGGTACAAGACTACTACTACTTCTAATATTAGTTATCATAATATAATTTACATACACATAAATAGATAAAGTAAAGTAAGGGTAATATTATGATAATAAGGCAAGGCAAGTTTATTGTTAACCTTTTAACACCAAGGCAAATCAAAGTGTTTTACATAAGATAAATGGCATTAGGATAAGAAATGTAAGAAACACAAGGCGATATTTAGATATTAAAAAGACAAATAAGATATGTATAAATATCTGTATAAATGTTTCTTATTTTTTCTTATTACATAAAATGGAAAGAAAATAAGATAGTGTGGTACAAGACTACTACTACTTCTAATATTAGTTATCATAATATAATTTACATACACATAAATAGATAAAGTAAAGTAAGGGTAATATTATGATAATAAGGCAAGGCAAGTTTATTGTTAACCTTTTAACACCAAGGCAAATCAAAGTGTTTTACATAAGATAAATGGCATTAGGATAAGAAATGTAAGAAACACAAGGCGATATTTAGATATTAAAAAGACAAATAAGATATGTATAAATATCTGTATAAATGTTTCTTATTTTTTCTTATTACATAAAATGGAAAGAAAATAAGATAGTGTGGTACAAGACTACTACTACTTCTAATATTAGTTATCATAATATAATTTACATACACATAAATAGATAAAGTAAAGTAAGGGTAATATTATGATAATAAGGCAAGGCAAGTTTATTGTTTACCTTTTAACACCAAGGCAAATCAAAGTGTTTTACATTAGACACAAGACACATTAGGATAAGGAATGTAAGAAACACAAGGCGATATTTATATATTAAAAAGACAAATAAGATATGTATAAATAGTGCCGAATTTAGTCTAATAACATGTACACTGTTAAGAATTTCCCAGTAAAATAACAGTAAAGAACTGGCAGCAGGGTTGCCTTTATGTTACTGTAAAATTAACATTATTATACTGTCGCTGAAATTTACAGCTTTGTACTGATAATGAAAAATACAGTTTGAACTGTTTTTTTTTTTTTTTTTTAATTAGTTTCACAGTATTTTACAGTTAATTTACTATTTAAAGATACATAATTAAGCTGTTTTTCCACCTTTCTTTTACATTATCTTACTGATTTGTTTTAATGCACAACTTAGGTTGTATTTTTTACATACATTTTAATAAATATTATTTTTTGCCTAGATGAATAGACTTAGCAGGTTACAGACATAGGAATAGTCACACTAAATACACTTAAAGTCACTTGTTAGGAAAAAGGCTATAATAGACTTGTTGACACTTTTCCCAAGAATGTCTGTCTATAGCTGGCTACAAGCACAGAATGCAAACCATAACAACATGTGAGTGAAGAACAGAGCTAATTCACTGATTTTCCAATCATGTACAATGTACAAGCCTCACATGTGCAGATCATGTCCCAGAATTAAAAAAATACTGCATGAAACTGTTACTGATGATACTTTAGACAGTTGATCAGCAGTAAAGTGCTGTTTTTTAAGAATGCATTATAGTTCAGTTAAAAAACGGCCTATGAGCGTAATTTAACATTTTCTTTTGTATTAACAGTAAAGCACTGTTTTTAGCAATAACAGGTTAATACTGTTGAAATCCTGCTGTAAATTAACAACATTTTTTTACAGTGCATGCTTTAAAACTATTTTGGGCGTTTTTTTTATCAGTTCTGAAAAAAACTTCGCAGCTGATTTCTTGTCTGCAATTGGTGCAAAATAAACTGGTTCAATGTGAAGTACCTCCAGGTACAACTAGGCTACAGCTCTACTATAACACACACTGACACACACGCACACAGACGCATGACCAGCGACCGCCCTCTCATGCCAGACTTCATGTGCTCATCCGGGTACTTTTTATGGTAAACAAGACAGCTGGCTCTGTAGGGCTCTGCAGCCTTGTTGTTATCAGTTTTTGTTGATATGCATAAAATATTAAACCCACAATGTGTCTCCAAAGTGTATGTGGGCATCTTATGCAACTATTTATATATTTATTTATTATATACTTGTTGTTATACTTTTAGTAAAGCAACAAAATAGAGTGGAAAATGGACTTCCGGCCTTAATTTTAAGTTTTATTTGATTTTTTTTTGCAGAGCTTCTTGAATTAGCCTGCAAGCATGTGGAAGGTGTTTTGTCTAACCATAACATAGTAATATTACCTCAAGTATGTTAACTTTTCCCTGTAAGCTGCGTCTCCTCTTGAAGGAAGGACATCTTATGCAACTATTTATATATTTATTTATTATTAACTTGTTGTTATTCTTGTAGTAAAGCAAAAAAAATGGAGTGGAAAATGGACTTCCGGCCTTAATTTTCAGTTTTATTTAGATATCTTTTTTTGGCAGAGCTTCTTGAAGTATCCTGCAAGCATTTGAAAGGTGTTTTGTCAACTATAATGGGTCATAACATAGTATAACGTGTTGTTATTCTTGTTGTAAAGCAAAAAAATGGAGTGGAAAATGGACTTAATTTTAAGTTTTATTTAGATTTTTTGTTTTTTGCAGAGCTTCTTGAAGTAGCCTGCAAGCATGTGGAAGGTGTTTTGTTAACAATAATGGGTCATAATATAGCAATATATCAAGTGTGTAAACTTTTCCCTGCAAGCTGTCTCAGCCTCTTGAAGGAAGCACGCTGCAAAAACGTGCTCTCACTAACAACGCACACAGCGCCCAGCCAATCACAGAGCTCTGCGTCATCGTGTGGGCGGAGTCGTAGCGTGTAGGCGTCATCGTGTGGGCGGGGCTTTAGTTAGTAGGTGCGGCGGTTAGGACATTGAGCAGCTTATTCGTGGACATTTCTAGGACAATTGTCTCACTTAGCGACTCAAAACACCCCGTGGACTGGACGGAAAGCAACTCATGCGAGACTATAACGGATTTAGAACATCTACGCATTTGTTTTGATCGAATTACGTCGAGTATTTTGATAATATAGCGAATTTAGAAGCTTTTTTTCAACATAACTTGCTTTTTTACATAACTTCTGCTCGTTAACCTTCATATTACAGGCTATTTAACCACTGTAACTACTACTACTACACTACTTTAACTAGTGTTTGTAGAGTGTATTGCTACTTATAGTGTTTTTATATCTTGTATAATTATACAATCTTTGTCAGAATAACAAGTTATACAACACGAATCGAGGTTACAGCAGCCTCAGCGACGCCGTGTCCTAACGTCCGCTGGTCTCCTGCACAAATGGTTCAGCAGTCAGCTGTTTTTCAATATTTCACCATCATGGAGAAGGTGCTGTTAGAGCAAGGTTAAACAACTTGGACTTGAAAATTTGTGTTCTAAAATAGCACCTTTCTTCAGATATATTGCAATTTTTTTTTCTTGGATATATATATATTTTTTATTACTAACAGTGAGATTAAGAGAGAGGAGTGAGCACACACACAACAAAAAGGACTCTGAGAATTTTTAAAGAAGGACTCATCCAGTTGAGTAATGGTCATTAATACCGTCCACTGGTTCAGGAAGGGCTTGCGGCTCCACGACAACCCGTCCCTCAAGGAATCTCTGCAGGGAGCCGACACCGTCCGCTGCGTCTACATCCTCGACCCCTGGTTCGCTGGGTCTTCCAACGTTGGGATCAACAGGTGGAGGTGAGGAAAAAATAAACACACATTTAAACACAGTATGCATAGAGTACACACTGTGATCCATGCACATCTGGATGCTTTCATATCTCATTACTCTCCTTGCCCTAAATGCATGTAATGTGCCATAGTTGCATTGCTTTTTTTGCAGATCAATTGCATGCAACTGGGCAAGAGGCACCCAAAAATGCACATTTTTTGCACCCAAAATATTCAGTTCAATTGCATGCAACAGGGCAATTGACACCCAAAAAATGCAGTTCAATTGCATGCAACTGGGCAAGTAACACCCAAAAAATCCTCATTTTTTGCACCCAAAGAATGCAGTTCAATTGCATGCAGCTGGGCAATTGACACCAAAAAAATGCATTTTTTTTGCACCCAAGAAATGCAGTTCAATTTCATGCAACTGGGCGAGTGACACCCAAAAAATGCACATTTTTTGCACCCAAAAAATGCAGTTCAATTGCATGCAACTGGACAATTGACACCCAAAATATATATATACACACACAGTATATATGTGTCAATCGAGATTGAAATAATCAGTTCAAAATGTACCTTAAAGGAAGATCTGTCAAGTATTTAATACTCTTATCAACATGGGAGTGGGCAAATATGCTGCTTTATGCAAATGTATGTATATATTTATTATTGGAAATCAATTAACAACACAAAACAATGACAAATATTGTCCAGAAACCCTCACGGGTACGGCATTTAGCATAAAAAATATGCTCAAATCATAACATGGCAACATCAACAGCTGTCAGTGTATCAGTGTGCTGACTTGACTATGACTTGCCCCAAACTGCATGTGATAATCATAAAGTGGGCATGTCTATAAATGGGAGACTCATGGGTACCCATAGAACCCATTTTCATTCACATACTTTGAGGTCAAGTTGAGGTTATTGTACATACATTTTTTTGTTTTAACTTCACACTTTCTTTGGCTGTGTAAAGGTATGTTTCCCATGTCAGTGAAATCCTTTTGAATTGAATGAATTAATCTGCAACTAATTTGATAATAGATTCAAAAAGGCCAAACATTTCGCTGCTTCCGACCTTCTCAGATATGATGATTTGCAGCTTCTCTGTGCCTTATGTGATAACAAACTGAATATATTTGTGTTATCACTGTTGGTCAGATAAAACAAGCTATTTGTAGATGTCACCTTGGGCTCTCTGATAGTCTGTTTACATAAGTTTTTAGTTAAGTTATTAATCCAAACAGATTCATTGATAATGAAAGTAATTGTTCCCCCCAACCCCTTGATGATAATGTAGTTAATGCAGAATATTTTACCTGCTATATATCATCTGTTATGTTTGTTGTTCATTGACACCTGTCCCAGTCTATTACAAAACACTGCATTGTTGAAGTGTCTGCAGTATCTCTCAGACAGATAAGCACATTTCCTATCAGATATAGAAAGTATGTAATACATAACAGCATTTCACACTTATTGTTTACAGCAGATGTGTCCTTGAGATGTGTTGACTGTATTGTTTAACATAAATACCATACACATCTTGATCACATCAGTCAAAATGAGGTATTCAAAACAGAAAAAGAACACTTCAATCAGAATAAAACAAACAAAACAACACAAATCCCATTGAGAGATAAAATATCCTTTCCAAGGCAGTCCCGGCCAAAACAGCAGCATAAAAGTTTCACACATAAAAGCACAAATAACAAACAGCAAACAGTTAAAAATCAACATAAAAAATTCACATAAAAGAGACAAGTAACAGACTTAAAACAAACAGCAATGACCAATATCCTGAGTGACTAATGTGTTGGCTAGAAAGAAGGAAATGTCTCAGACTTAATTAGTGTCCATCTGCAAGAGCTGAGAATACAACATTAACAAGCTTTGTTTTAATCTCTTCGCTTTCTTTCCACGTAATGGAACGTAGTCTGAACTCTTTGGACTGGAGGCCAAAAGGAGAGTTTGGATGTTGTATTTGATATAAGTGACATTCCCTGAACTTGTTTGTATGAGTGCAAGATGAGGGCACGCTGTCTGAGTCTCGTGGCGAAGATAAGAGCAAGGACGTTATGGTTAGTGGAGTGTTGCGTGGCTTTGTCCTCCTCCTTTCTTTTTTTTTTGTGATCAAATTGTATTGATTTTAAAGATATGTATGGGAAATTATTAACAAATATTCTAATATCTCTGCACGTGGCTCAAGTAGGTCAGTGTGTTAGTGGCGAACCCTCCACCCTTCTCGTCTGTTTGACCTACTTTTCCTCTCCTGCTGCCGCAAGACACCCCAACTATCTCTCGTGAGCAGCGCAACCGATGCCACAGCTCCTTCCATCTGATATCTAACGCTTTATATGCAGGTTGGCCTGAGATCATGACAGTCCTTTACTCCAAGGGGAAGAAGTTCATGAGGATGTGGGAGCGCCCATGTTAGGAAGTATAATGAAAAACAGACACAGCATCACAGAAGGACCTGGTTGCATAACAGTAGCTTGCTGTGTGCTGTTTATCAATGACACATTGTGCTCGCTGAGTCTTTTCAATTTGGAGTGGCTAGATTGCTCTAAACCTCGATCCATATCAGTGTACGCACAACGCTCTCTCCACCCCCTAACCTCATATTCTACATGGCCTCTAATCCAGGTCATTTATAATTTAGTCCGCTTTCGAAAGTTTTTCACTCAGATCTATGGCCTACAAAATGAATCAGAGAATAATAACAGAAATAGTGACATTGTGATGCTAAATAGGAGAGTGAGTGTTTGGTGTTCACAGCACCCACCTGGCTTTCATATCAGTACACAATTAGAACTGGATGATACAGGAAGCCTCCACCTACGAGCGTTGGTACCTATAGCAACAGCACGGGAAGCTGCGTATTACTGCTGCTCTGCCTCCACGCAAGTGTGAACCTGTGAGGGTGTGTGTCATCTCATGTTTACAGTTGTTATTTTTGGGCACAGTAGAAATTATATAATAGAGTATTATTACTTTGTTCTGTTGGTAAAAAAAGGTTTCTGTTGATCACATTTGCTTCTGTTTGGTCAGTATGTTTGGTTTGATTATTTTCACTGACGTCACATACGGTCATGATTAAACACGTGTGGATGTAGGTTGGTTGACTCATCCACTGTCCGCGTGATTCAGCCTTAAAGGGATAGTTCAGGTGTTTGATGAGGTACCGCCATCTACTGTATAGGTAACACACTGACTATGAATAAGCACCTCATACAACCCCAATTCAAAACACCCAAACTATTCCTTTAAGGACGACTTGAAGGCCTGTCTTTATTTTAATTGATGTATCACTGATCTGTCAGAAGGGACACTGACAAAAACAAAAGTTCAACATTCTGCTTGACCGTAATGCTTTATGCTTTTCCATTCCACTTATTTATTCATGCAAAGTGGAGATTAAATAAGGCTGTTTCAGGAGGAATTATGCCGTCAGGATTACAAAGAGGAAAATCGGTAACCTCAAGGAAAATCGTTTCCGTTCACTTTGCGATATTCAGGCCCTAAACTCTGCAGAGATTATGCGAGGGCTGAATGTTGTAGGTAGTTATTTGTCTTTGGGGATAATAGACATATGAAGGGAGAAAACTCATCTCAAGAGATATAATTCCGAATTTATATAACAGGATATTTGCACGCTTCAAGCAAAAACATGAACAAAACAATGCCGTGTCACAATAGAGTGCCCCCCCTGATGTGTTTCTTTAATAGTGGTCCAGAATGTCTACTTCCCACTTGTTATGTAACCATGGCGGTTTGTCCTCCTGTGTCCCCCCCCCCTGGCTCACAGACATTATGTTGGTCATATGTTTCTGCTGACTCACACACCTGCTCCACTCACATTGTTCAACCTTTTTGTTAGCGGACACATTATCATCCCGACTGGACATTTATGAAAACACTTTTCACTTTCACAGCATGTCGTCATAAACATGGACGCACACGATGCTTGTAGATTTAGTGGAGTGAAGGGAATTCAAATGTTCCTTACAGTCTCTCTCTCTCCCAGCTCTTTAACTTTGATTGAAAGTAACACAATGTCCCTTTTTTCCAGCTTCAACATCATGAGAGTTCAAGATATTGTCACGTTTTCGAATATCTGTATATTATGTATATATGTTCTAACCACTCTTTCTTTATCCTCCCTGTCGTCCTCCAGGTTCTTACTGCAGAGTCTTGAGGACTTGGACTCCAGCCTCCGTAAGCTCAACTCTCGACTGTTCGTGATCCGAGGCCAACCCACAGATGTCTTTCCCAGACTTTTCAAGGTGACGTCTCATTTAAACATGAAGCTTAAAGACACTTTAAAACATGGTGTTTTATTCTATTCTGTAGCTAATGTTTGTTTCCTCCCGGTCCTCCAGGAATGGAACATTTCTCGTCTGTCTTATGAGTACGACTCTGAGCCCTTTGGGAAAGAACGAGATGCAGCTATTAAGAAACTGGCCTGTGAGGCCGGAGTGGAGGTGACAGTTCGCATCTCCCACACACTCTACGACCTGGACAAGTGAGTCCCCTTCCCACTTCTGCTTTACAGCAATCTATTAATCTATTATTTTTTAGGTATTTGACTCTTTGTGTGCTCATTTCCCTCCTGCAGGATCATAGAGTTAAACGGGGGTCAGTCTCCTCTCACCTACAAGCGGTTCCAGACCCTCATCAGTCGTATGGAGCCGGTGGAGATGCCCGCAGAGTCCATCACCGCTGACATCATGGGGAAATGCAGGACGCCACTGTCCGACGACCACGATGACAAGTTTGGCGTCCCCTCCTTGGAGGAGCTGGGTGAGTGAACACATCAGTAGTTTGGGTTCAGATAAATAAGGGGTCTCCAACAAGTAGCTTGCTATCCGTTTACCTGAGTGGCTCGCTAAAGGTTCAAAGAATATGTACATACATTAGATAACACAAAATCACTTTGTAAACCTGGAAAAAAAGGTTGGAGATCCCTGAGATAAAGCATGATGACCACACATACTCCAAGCTGAAATTCAACATTATAGGCTGAGTATTAATGTGTTTTTTAATGTGATCCCTGCAGGTTTTGATACTGAAGGTCTGTCCACAGCCGTGTGGCCGGGAGGAGAGACCGAAGCCCTCACACGACTCGAGAGGCATTTGGAGAGGAAGGTCAGTCTCATCCTACCGACCTACTGTCTTGTCATTTTTAAAAGAAAAACAATCAGCATTTTATTTAACTACTATTGAGAGAAAATAGCCCCATGTTGTGACATAACACACGCTGTCACACATTTCTATATCTGACCATGTGACTGTGTTTCCATCAGGCATGGGTGGCCAACTTTGAGCGTCCCAGAATGAACGCCAACTCGCTGCTCGCCAGCCCGACGGGCCTCAGCCCGTACCTGCGCTTCGGCTGCCTCTCCTGTCGCCTCTTCTACTTCAAACTCACCGACCTCTACAAGAAGGTACGTCACCAAACACCTCTGAACATGAATGATTCTAGTTTATAACAATCGGAAAAAACTGCCGCTGGGAAAGAGTGGAGCCTTTTATACTTGAACCAATTCAGTCCTTTAAATGTCAACAAGCTTATCAGATTTATTCCAGGTGTCAGGTTAACTTCCTCTGCAGGATGTGTGAGGTTGATCTACTGCGGTTCCCTATTTAGTCTGTATTAAGGTGAATTATCCACTTCAGTCTTGCTTTGTTGCACTGGCTCCCTCTTCAGGTGTGATGTTGTTTGTTCAGACTCCAATGAAAATGTTCACAGTCACGAAATATAAAGTGTTTTTGAGGAGAATGCAGAATGCAGTAGTTATGTAGCTGAATTAGAGAGGAACTGCTGCCTCCAGCTTAAAAGCTGATGCATGTCAGCAGAGGTGCCAGTGCCACTTCTTTGTATATGATAAGTTTGACTTCCCGAGGTACTAACACATGTCCCGCCACTTCTCCAACTCCTCAAGGTGAAGAAGAACAGCTCGCCGCCTCTCTCGCTCTACGGTCAGCTGCTGTGGCGCGAGTTCTTCTACACGGCGGCCACCAACAACCCCTGCTTCGACAAGATGGAGAGCAACCCCATCTGCGTTCAGATCCCGTGGGACCGCAACCCCGAGGCGCTGGCCAAGTGGGCGGAGGGCCGGACGGGCTTCCCCTGGATCGACGCCGTCATGACGCAGCTGAGGCAGGAGGGCTGGATCCACCACCTGGCGAGGCACGCCGTGGCCTGTTTCCTGACCAGAGGAGACCTGTGGATCGGCTGGGAGGAGGGCATGAAGGTAGGTCAACACAAAAGTTCCTTGTAGTAGCTTTTATGTACCAGATCTGTTTAAAGTAACATCAGAATAATTTGGGATTATTTACCCTTAAAGTCCTTTTGAAGCTATTAAAACTGAATACTGGTGTTTCTGAGCTAACATGAGGCTTGTTTGTGTCTCCAGGTGTTCGAGGAGCTGCTGCTTGATGCAGACTGGAGTGTGAATGCAGGCAGCTGGATGTGGCTCTCCTGCAGCTCGTTCTTCCAGCAGTTCTTCCACTGCTACTGCCCCGTGGGGTTCGGCCGACGCACTGACCCCAATGGAGATTACATATGGTATGCAGTGCACGTGGGAACCTTTTCATTGCATGGTGTGCTGGGATGCTAAAATCATGGCTCAATTGATATTGATGGATACTGATGCTAAACTGTTACCACAACAACAAAGTACATACTCACTAACCCTCTCCATGTCTTCACTCAGGCGCTACCTGCCCATTCTGAGAGGGTTTCCAGCCAAGTATATTTACGATCCCTGGAACGCTCCAGAGAGCGTGCAGAAGGCAGCCAAATGTATCATTGGAGTGCATTACCCCAAACCCATGGTGAACCACGCAGAGTCCAGTCGTCTCAACATCGAGCGAATGAAACAGATCTACCAGCAGCTCTCCTGTTACAGAGGCCTTGGTAAGGACACAACAATACATACAGATAGACATTCCTCACACACATCTGTAATATTAATACGAAGCTGGAACGACAAGGATCACCTGAAAAGATAGTTTCTTAATTTCCCCGAAAAGACTGTTACAGAAAGACTGTTATTTTACTTTTAAGTTAAGTTTAAAGTGTTGACTGTTTATTGTCTTTGTCCGTAGGCCTTTTAGCTACAGTTCCGTCAGTTCCGCCCACCTCTAACGGTAACGGTAACGGCGAGACGTCCTCAGACGGGATGGGCTTCCCTGCTGAGGCCACACACAACGCTGCAGCTCCATCTGGTAAGTGTCATCATACCTGTAATAGTTCTGGGTTCTTCATGACTTCGTCTTTAGTCTCTGGAGGTAAAGTTTGTTGTATTGTTTTTACAGGCTATCAGATGCCGGTTCACTCCCAAGGAGACTGGCAGAACAGCGTCATGATGTACCGGCAGGGTGATCATCAAACCAGCGTCGGCACACACCAGCAAGGTGAGGAACCTCAGATACTAACACATTTAATTCACCCGTTTTATTTGTCTGAAGACGATTAATACCACATGTGTTTTCTTGTATTTTCACCCTTATATCTCTGCTAATCCTTGAATCTTGCTTGAATTTCAGGTTATGCAGGCACCAGCACCAGTATGATGTCTTACGCCCAAGGCGCACATCAGTTTCCTGCACTTCAGAAAGGTGAGAACTGATATGCTTTTATATATAAAAAGGGGGTCAAGACTCTACGCTTTACTACCGCTGATGATTTCATTAATTCAGTTGATCTTTTGTTTGGATGAAAAGTCCTCCATGGCACCAGCCTGTATCAACCATACTTTATAGTCCTTTATCCTAAGCTATGCCTCCTTTGTGTTTGTGAGTGACAGAGATGGTAAAACTGTATTCTCTGTTTTGTTTTCTCAGCACCTGAACACCATTTCATCACTCTGTCCAGTGGCAAACGACACAGCGAGGACTCTGGGAGTGGCAAAGTGTCTAAAGTCCAGAGACAAAGCATCCACTAGAAGGTTAGTCGGAAAGTTATTCCTGCTGAAATTTCAGTCCAGTTGATATAAAAAAAAAAATCTTCTTAAATTTATCTAATTTTGGTCTTTTCATGGGATTTGTTGACAATTAGAAATATATAGAGTATCACCTGTTCTTTAAAGGAATACTTCAAAATATGAATAAACCAAGAAGATTCCTCATTAATGATCATATAGTCAGATATTATGAAGCAAAACGTGTCGTATTCAAGGTAACACGGGGTGAGTAATTGATATAGAAATGGTCGTTTCGGGGGTTCCTCTTTAGGATGTATCCTTAAACACTTCAATTTATATATTAAATGGCTGAATTAATGTGTTCAAATTCACCAAAAGTATTTTCCTTTTCCCAAATTGATCATGTTAAGTTAACATATCTTCATCTGTCCAGTTTGCATTTATCAGGAATGACAAGTTAATTGCTTAAAGTGTATTTATTGGACATATCTTTCATCGTCCGTTAACGTGTGTGTCCTTTCTGTCTCCTTACAGGAGCGTCTGCAGACAAAGCAGCCAGCACTTAATGGACATTTGAGGCTTTTTTGTTACTGCACTACGCTATTTGCATGGACACGACTTCAAGAGGAGCGGTCTTTAAACACAAACACTCACAAACACGCACCAGTTTCTCCAGCAACAGGACTGTATATTATCATCTACTATCATGTGGACTGCACCGCCCGGCCAGTGCTGACGTCACTGGAGCAGCTGTTACACTGTGCTCATCTTTGGATTAATGTTGCTGGGACTAAAGTCCTTGTGTATATAATGAATTTGCTAATTTCACATAATTGTACATACATAAATTGTACATATTTGAATATTGTATGTGTGTTTTCTCTCTTTGTGTAGACATAGACCCATTGATATATTTTTGATATGAAAAATAATTGTGGATGGATCTTTCTTTTTGTTTTTTGGAAGATTTTCAATAAAAATGAAAAACATTTATAGACCTCCCATTCAGATAAAAAAGGTGATAAATCTTCTATTTATTCTAATGCAGCTGCCTGTTCTCATTTATTCTACTTCCTGTCCAGGATATCCATCAAAACAAGTGTTTTAATCATTCCCTCTCTCTCTAGCTCAGTACTAGCAGACTCATGTTAATCCGTCCCGTTGTAGAGGCAATATCAGTCTGACGTTAACTATCAATGTCAAAGGTTATAGAGAGAAGGCGACAGGAATACAGACTCTTATATCATGCTGTCCCCACTAAATGTACCACTTGAGAGAACTGCTTCACTGGCGTCTTGTTCCTTCTCAATGTGCTTGTTTCATTAAAACTGGTTTAAATATACAAATGGTTTCAGTCTATTCTTTAAATCTTGAGCGTTTAAAACTGTTTAGAGCTGCAACGATTAATTGATTAGTTGTCAACTATTGAATTAATCGCCAACTATTTTGATAATTAATTGGTTTGAGTAATTTAAAAAAAATAAATAAAAAGGTTTAAATTCTCCGATTCCAGCTTCTTAAATGTGAATATTTTCTGGTTTCTTTACTCCTCTATGACAATAAACTGAATATCTTTGAGTTGTGGACAAAACAAGACATTTGAGGACGTCATCTTGGGCTTTAGGAAACACTGATCGACATTTTTCACCATTTTATAGACCAACAAATCGATTAATCAACAATGAAAATAATCGTTAGTTGCAGCTCTAAAACAGTTAAATTATAATATATTATTATATTTTTGTATTTTGAATATTGATCTAGTATTTCACAAGAAAAAAACATGATTTAAAAAGTCAAAAAAATACCTTTTCAAACAATTTGTTAGCGTAACAGAAGCATGTTTGTCTTCTTCACGACCCCTCAGCTTCATCTTTGTTGTCTTCTGTCTGTGTTGAAGCTAAACTATAAGCTAACACAAGCTAGCATGTAAGAGAAGGATCCACAAATTAGGTTAGTGTTAAATTTACAAGTCCGACCCACCCCTGACACCGACCATGAAGTTGGAAGATGGATCTGTATTGATGCAATATTACCTTTTTAAAGCCCAAAATATAAAAGCTACATTGCTTTGACTTTCTGGTTTTACTCTTAAAAACATTTAAATGCAACTTGTGATAATGATATAGTATGAATCAGTAATGCCATTGCACTGTTGGTAGATTGTACACATCAAAACATGCAGTACAGTACATGTGTACATTGACAGTTTGCTCTGAAGATCAACTGTTGGAGTCAATGAGAAGAAAAGCAGCTTTTTGACACTTAAAAATGAAATTAAAAAACATCCAAATACAAATTTAAACGTATCATTTATTGCTCATTATGATCAGTAACGACAATCATTGTTCATTACAGTAGTAAATCTTGATTTCCAAACCGATTTTAAAATAGTCACAGTGTCGTAGCCCTCAGCTGAGACCAGAGAATCCTGATGAAGGCCACAGGCTGAAACATAGTAGTTTCATAGTACAGTTCTCAATACTACAAGTACTGTATTGCTGCAGGTTTGGTATTTCAATTGCACGAAGGTGAAGATGTGAACCCTTTCCCCAAAAAACAGCATCAAATAGCATTCATAAAACATTATTTCCTCCCTGTATAACAGCATATTGTGACATTCACTCCTCAGCAGATCTGAGTGGAGCGACAGGGTTGAAGAGCGGCCGCTGCTGCCTGAGGTGCAACTTGGCGTAACTCATCTCAAAGTCCTTCTTAGTTCCCACAATGACGTCCAGGCTGCCAGAGCGCACGTTGTACCCGTAGGACGCCAGCTTCTGGATGCGATAGAGAACGATCTGCGTGGTGAGCTCCATGACGTTTGGAGATTCCTTCACCTGCTCCATGCTCACGCCGACATCCATCAGTCCTTGGAACCGCCCCGCAAGGGTGGGCAAGGAGTAGTACAAAATGGCCGGGCAAAGGATGACTATTTGCTTGAGTTCATCTTTGGAGCAGGCGAAGGCGTCCTCGACGTATGCCAGCGCCTGCTGCATGGCGTCCGGCTGCAGCTCGGCGATGGAGGCTCTGAGGCTGGACACCAGGCTGAGGAGCTCCTCCGTGGTGAAGCCCTGCTCCCTCAGGAAGCCCAGACTGTCCCTCCAGGCTTCGGCCGGTCTCAGCAGGATGTACGGGTTCTGGCTCAGCAGCTTCTGCAGCCAGACGCGCAGGTTGCCCTCGTCGCCGCCCAGGTCCAGGTAGGTCTCCCTCAGAGTGTGGATGACCTCCTTGTTCAGCTCCACGGGTCGGCTGAAGCTCTGCGGCGCGCTGGCCATCAGCTTGCCGATGATCCTGTTGCTGAGGCGGAGAGTCTGCAGGTAAAGGATGTTGTCCCGCTGGTTGCTATGGTGAGTCAATGTGAAGAAGGAGGCCGGAAACTTTTCAATGATGCTCATCAGTTCACGCTTGTTGGGGCACACGGTCGACCAAAGTTCTCGCTGGGCGGCCACGTCCTCCGGCCGACACAGGACGGCTTCGGGGTGAGTTTCCAGGATTCGGGCGATCACGGTTGTGTCTGCGCCCATGTCCCTCAGCAGGTCGGCGGTTTCAGACACGTACGTGGCGTTCTCGGACAGCACCCAGCCCTTGAACTTGCGTACCTTTCGGATGTCCACCGACAGCTGATAGAGGGAGTCCACTGTGAGCTGGTTCTCCAGTCTCTTGTTGGGAGACGACAGTGTGGAGGCCGAGGCAGAGGGAGGGATGAGGAGCCTCATCCTCTGGCAGTAGGAGCAAAGGGAGGCGGTGGTGACACGAAGCATCGCGGATCTGCACGGAGGACAAAGAACACCTATATAAGTACAGTCTGAGACCCACAATAGACTTGTTTTTGTCTTTTTTAGGGGGGTACAGGGGGTCTTTAGGGGGAGATAGCAGGTCAACAGTAGATGTCACATAGAAGTGGTGTACATCATCTGGAAGCTGGGAACCTGAAGATTAATCTGAGATGCAGCAGTGTGTCAAGTTGTTCTAGTCATAAGGGTTTACAACATTATGATAGAAGTATATGATGGCCATCCCCATGCTCTATTATGTCTCATAAGTTGTTGCAGCAATTTTTGCGTTGATACCATTTGTTACACAGATTTGGTGCTAAATTGAACCATTTTTTACCACTCCAGAATTTATCAAAATGATCCATTATCCCTCCAAAATACCACATTAAGACACCAAGACCTTGAGGAACACCATAGAAAAAGCCATGCTGTGATTTGGTCTCAAAAACTTTTGACATTTGGAAATTTCTGCAAGAATTGTATTTTTCGGCGATTAGATGGTGAGCGCTTCTGTTGTGTAAACTGCTCAGAAACCCCCTTATTGTCTAATCTAACTATGAAAGCCACCCATCCTCTGAATGCTCTAGGTCTCTAGTTTGTGGCTGTAAAGTTTCATGAGGCTGTGATTATCCTAGAGGTCACCACAGATCATTTTATACAGCAAAGTCAAGTTCACTACACTGAAATAGCTACTATGGGGACTAACATCATCACACATGCATACAGTTGGGCTCATTGGATCCACAAGAGTTTCAGCTTTACAGTGATACCCAATTTATGTAATTCAAGACTGTTTAGGGAGCCCAGTATGCAGAAATATGCACCTATACCCCCCCTAAAAAAAGACAAAAACAGGTCCATTGTGGGTCTCTAATTCAACATTTCACTCATAGCTAAAAGTAAAAATGATTTGTATAATTTAAGACCAGTTTCTCTGCAGAACCACAAAACTACTATGTATTTTCAGGGTCAACATGCATGCTGTCCCTACAATACACAAGCCTATTACAGCATATAAATAAAGATAGCAGCACATTTATAGTGGAGTACATGTCTGTGAATGAAGAGTAAATCAAGTGTAATTTGTTTGTCCTCACTGGAACAAACAGAGGGAACACTGTGTCCTGACAGCTGCCTTGTGCATGCTATGTTAACATGTTATATATATGCATTTTATATCATACTATGACTACACACCATACAAAAGACACAGACAAAGCACGCAACATGTAATGATATCACCAAAGACAAAGAGAGAATGTTTGTTTTGTATAAAAATGAGTTATAAAACAGGTTATTTTACCAGCTTGCAGAGCAGTGCAGCCTGAGGACTCAGATGATCACACCCTCCACTCTGTGCTGCTTTCATAACATGAGAGGAGGAGCTGGGCGGAGTCACACAGAGGAACACATGAGAGACACGTGAGGGCCAGCAGGGGGCGTGGTTTAACATTAAGCCCCGCCCACATGAGCATATAGGGCCGCAGCCACGTGGTGGAAACTATCCTATCCTGGTCTGACCCAGGTCTGACCTAGCTTCATGAATGAATGAGGAATCAGACTAGGTAGTGATGAATTCTCTACTATGGTTTTGTATAATTTCCTACCTACCATGACTTTTTAAGACATAACAAACTATTTTTTACATAATATACTATGACTTTTTTATGACATGCTATACTATGACTATTTTAATATTTGTATGACATAGTATACTATGGCATTTTTTATATTTGTAAGACATACTATACATTATTAATATTTGTGACATATTATACTTTGACATTTTTTATTTGTATGACATGTTTTTATTTGTATGACATAGTATACTATGGAATTTTTAATATTTTCATGACATACTATAATATGACATTTTTAATATTTGTATGACAGGCTATACTATGGATTTTTTATTTGTATGACGTACTATACTATGACATTTTTTATATTTGTATGATACTATACTATGGCCTTTTTAATAATTGTATGACATACTATACAATGACATTTTAAATATTTTATATGTATATATATATATATATATATATATATATATATATATAATAATTGTATGACATACTATACAATGACATTTTAAATATTTTATATGTATATATGTGTATATACACAAAATTACATATTGTCATTAAGATTTTAATCTGTAACACATGTTTATTTTTTATGTTTTGTCATCACTTGTTCTTACTAAATATCCTGACTGCAACATTGCAATAATGTTCATTTTATGTATTATTATATATTAAAATTATCAATGAATGAATCACGGTAAGTGAGTATTGATATTGTGTTTTTAAAAATACATATTAGACATATTATTCAGTATTTGACATGATTTTTTTGCATCATCCACCACACAAGATGGCGACCGTGAGCAGCGGTTTTGTTTTTTTATGTATTAGTATATGTTAAAATTATAAAATTAATGAATCACGGTAAGTGAGTATATATTTTATGTTTTTAAAATATATATAAGATATATTAAACTAATTGTTCAGTATATTTGACATGATGTTGTTGTAACATCCACCACACAAGATGGCGACCGTGAGCAGCAGTTTTGTTTTGGCGCAAACCGGAAGTCGTCATAACCGCCCAACTTAAAAAAAAAGTTTAGTGTTTGCTGCTGCAGCTGCTGCGGAGGAGGAGAGAAAGAGAGAGGCTAGACCTGCTACTAGAGCTGAAATACTATCGATAAAGTTATCGATTAAACGCGTTGTTCTCGATTGATTTAGACGGATGTAATAATAACTACTGAACTGTATCAGCGTCGTTGCTTAGCGACCCTAAAGAGGACAACCGCGAAGAAAAAGAAGAAGACGTTAGCATGTGTAGCTAACATTAATGAATTAACGTTAAATTCACGTTTTATTTACTTGTTTTCTGGATTAACTTCTACTCTAAATGGATGAGCACAAGGAGAACATTCACACAAAGGACGTCAACGTGAAGATGTCTGACGTTAACACAAGAGAGGATGAAAAGGTTGGTGCTAACTTAGCTTAGCTTCATGTTAGCTACACGTTTGAAATGCTGTTGTTCATTTTTACTGAAATACGAGCAGGTAAACAAAGATATTCTCATGTGTAAAAGGTCCAGTACCAACATACTGAGTTGCTGTGAACAAGCATGAGGTTCACAGTTATATTAATTACCTTTTAATGTTACATTTAAAGCATAATATACTGAATTGAAGTTACAAAGACATGTTTTAGCAGTGGTGGAAGAAGAAGTAGGCCTAGTCAGATCTACTTCTTCCACAGTGTAGAAATACTCTGTTACAATTAAGTCCTTTATTCAATCTTACTTAAATAAAAGTAAACAAGTATTAGCATCAAAATATTCAAGTAACAAAAGTTCAGATGAATGTATATTATTGGATTATAATGATTGATGTATTCATCTCTACGCATCACTAATGTTGTAGATGGATAGATTTCTATATATACTGTTGGGTGAGTTAGAGGTGATTTATATGAATATATTCTGTTTTATTTATAGCTAATATTTTGTATTTTATGACATACTATACTGTGACTTTTTATGACATTTTTATGACATACTATACTAAGACTTTATGACATTTTATGACATATACTATACTATGACTTTTTAATAAAATTTTTATGACTTTAAATTACATTTTTATGACATTTTTAATGACATTTTTATGATTTGTTTATGACTTTGTAATGACATTTTAATGAATTTTTTAATGACATACTATACCATGACTTTTATGACACACACATTTATATATACTATACTACTACTATATAATAGTATAATATATTATAAATAATAAGCATAGTATAACAAAACATAAGAGTGATTTCAGACAATTTATATTGTTTTTCCTTTAATTTGTTGCCCATCTATAAACCAAAGTAAAGAGGGTTTTCTGTCAAGGTAGAGAGATATTGAGTGACATGACCCGTGTACCTTTTTACAGATGAGCAGAACTGACCCATTTTTGGACTTTTCTACCTTTCTATAAACAAATCAGTTCTACAGCTTGTTTTAATACTCGGTGTTGTTGTTTCTGAGACACATAATAACTGATTATAATCATTCCTCTCCAGGCGAAGCCTTGCAGCAGGATATGTCCTGATGAAGAATCTGCTCCTCAGGTGTCCCCGTCTCAGTCCAACAGTGACTTCAGTCATCCAGTGTACAAAGAGATCTCTCTGGCTAACGGACACATCAACCGCATGTCCAAAGAGGAGCTTCGGATCAAGTTAGCAGACCTGCAGCTCGACACAAGGTAACAGTGACCCCAATACGGTAAAGATAAGATAAGATACACAAGGTAACAGTGACCTAAATACAGTAAAGATAAGAATAGCCTTTATTGATCCTCTGTGGGGAAATTCAGTTGCTGCAGCTGCAGCACAAGGACAGAATAAGTACAGATAAATAGAGAAAGTAAACAATTTGTTTTGAGGAAAAAAAGCTCACACCAGATTGCTTTAAAATACACGGAATACTTTTATCAGAGAAATAAATTGGACTAGCACACAAAAATGCAATACACTTTACCATGCTTGACAACATAGAACAACTGTTTTCTAAAGCGCTTTCTCTTTGTGTGTATAGAGGTGTAAAGGACGTTATGAAGAAGAGGTTGAAGAGCCACTATAAGAAGCAGAAGCTGTTGCAGACTGCCGCTGAGGGAGGACCCACTGACACCTACTACGACTACATCTGCGTGGTGGACTTCGAAGCAACGTGTGAAGAGGATAATCCTGCAGACTTCCATCATGAAATCATTGAGTTCCCCATGGTTCTCATCAACACGCACACCTTAGAGATTGTAAATTGACTTTGAAATGTTCATCTTTTAATCTGTAGGGTGACTTTTATATTCACAAATGTTTATTTTTTGCAGGTGGACTCCTTTCAGGAATATGTGAAACCAGAGTTGAACCCACAGCTTTCAGACTTTTGTGTGAAGTTAACAGGAATAACACAGGTTGGTTGAGCTCAGTGTCTTCTCTGATATCAGTGTGATATTAATAGAGTTTTTGTGTATAAACTGTTGTTTTGTTGTACAGAAAATGGTGGACGAAGCAGACCTGTTTCCAGAAGTCCTTCAGCGGGTCGTCGCTTGGCTTCAGGAGAGGGAGCTCGGGACAAAGTACAAATACGCCATCCTGACTGACGGGTAGGATGTTGTAATTCAGTAACGCTGCAGAGTTTTAAGATGGTTGTCTCTCCTCACACTACGTTTGTTTCTATATCTTCTTTAGGGCCTGGGATATGAGCAAGTTCCTCAACATCCAGTGCCGGCTTAGTCGGATCAGATATCCGGTTTTTGCAAAGAAGTGGATAAACATCAGGAAATCATACGGGAACTTCTACAAGGTTTGTGTTTTTAAGATGAGATATGGACATAGTTACTCATTAAAAACAAAAATAGAAATAAAGTTAATGGACAGCAACACTTGCAAATACAATAAAGAAGAAATTGATTAGTAATTAAAGGTCCCCATCAGAAAAAAACACCAACCAGCTATTTTCCTCCCCCAGGTTCCCCGCACACAGACGAAGCTGAGCACCATGTTGGAGAAGTTGGGTCTGAAGTACGAAGGCCGTCCTCACTCTGGACTGGACGACTCACGCAACATCGCCAGGATAGCTCTACGCATGCTGCAGGATGGGTGTCAGCTGCGCGTCAACGAACGCATGCACGCCGGCCAGCTGCTCTCCGTTCCCAGCTCGGCTCCAGTGGAGGGAGCTCCTCCACCACATAACCCCCGCAGCAGGGACTAGAGCCAGACCCCTCGACTCTTTACCCCTGTGAGTTACAAACCCAAAGCACCTTTACAGTCTTTGTCAGGTTGTACATTTTTTGCTTTGGAGCTTAAAAGCTGTAGTTTGTAATGGGGGGTCAATATGATTCACACGTGAGGGTTAATCTCTGACCACAACTCTATATATTTTTACACCAGATGTCTAAGAACAGATCATTCCAGTGTGTTGTGGGAGGATTTTCCCGTTTCAGTGTCGTCGGCCCGTTAAATCTTCTTCACCCTGCCTTATCGAGCTGCTAATATTCATCAGACAATTTGATTAAAATGCAAATTTAAGTTCATGATGCCGTGAATTTGTTGTTACTTCAGGTTTTGTCCCAAGAACAATTACAACTAAATGACATTTATAATAAAATGAAATGGTCAATATGAAAGGCAAACTATGTAGAAAGGAAGGGCTGGCAGCAGCAGCAGCGAGTTCAGCGAGGCAGCCGTCACGCGCTGCTGACCTGCCCCGTCTGTCCCGGGCGTAATTGTCATGTTGTTCTTGAGGCAGTGAAATAATATAAAAAAAATCAACAATATCATAGTCGTGTTTCCATTCGATTGTCAAGCGAACTTTTGAAATGTCGCAAAAAAGTAAAGTGGATTGCGCGCGTTTCCATCAACGGGTTAAACTGGAATAAACTCTTCAGTTTGGTCAGATGTTGGCTCTATAGGCAACGCATGGCTGTAATTCACCAGTAAACGGAGTAGAAGAGGAAGAAGTAGAGGTTAAAAACCAGAAACAAAACAAGTCGACTTGGCCATCTCACCATCTACGAGAGAAAAATGGAGATAGGTCTTCAGGAATTTGTTTTAATTAGTCAAGTTATAATTGTTCTTTTATGTCAGCTAGTATTGGTTCATGTTGTCTGGAGACAAAGACAATATAATATATGTCCGGCAAGACGCCGACAGCAGAAACAGCTCATCAGTCATGTGAGAGAGAGTGTAAACTATCGAATTTAGCCGTTTCCATACAGCTTTTCTAATGCGATACTTCAAAAATGCACATAAAAAGATGTGAATGGAAACACGGCTAATGTCAGCTTTAGCCTTTAAAACCCCTCGTCTGTCTTACTGTTGTGCAAATACTATAAACACAAGAATCCACCACAAATGTTGCTGCTGCTATTTCTGTGCTGTTTAAAGTGCGACATTAATAACAGCCATAACATCACATTATAAAGTAATGAGAATACGTTGTCTATCATTATACAAATACAGCACAGGTGTTCATTTGACAAATTAAATTGATGAACAGTTGAAGTGATTTAAATCTGTTGTAAGTACTGTAAGAGTTAATCCTGTGTTGTAGGATTCTGTCACCTTTTGTGATGATAGTGAATTAATTTTCATTCATGGAGGATTCTCTATTTTAATAGGAACAAATATTCTTCTGATTGCCAAATACTGCAAATAAATATGTTTCTCTGTTCTTGTAAATTTTGTTTGTCACTTTTGTCCAAGTTTAAAGGTGCTAAATTCAATATCCAGAGCATTAATATAGCAGCTAACAACTATTTGATATGTAAAGATATAGAGGAGTAATGTCTACCTGAGCACTTTTTCCATTATTTCCACCGTTAGCTCAGCCGTCGCCATGTTAAGAGCCGTGTGGAGGCAATAGAAATGCTCCTAATCTCGCATTTAGCACCTTTTAACAAGTATAATATGGAGGTTTTATGGAAAGATGGCTACAGTGATTAATAATCACACTAAAATGCATAAAATCATTTTTTTTACAGCTTATATAGCAGGAACACAGTTTGGTTAAGATCATGAAAGCTTCAAACTAGGGCTGTCAAAGTTAACGTGGTAACGCATTAACACAAAATCGTTTTAGCGCTGCTTATTTCTTTAACGCATTAATGCGATTGATCTTTCGGAGGTTATAGCGGGCTCCGTTTTAAATCTAGAGTGAAGATACTGGTATCACATGAAACTAGAAAACTTAAAGAATCCATTGGTACCAACCATGTCATACTAAACTTACGCTATGTTATGATTTGAGCCTATTTTTTATGCTAAATGCAGTATTGTGTTGTTAAATGATTTCTAATAATAAATATATACATACATTTGCATAGCACACATAGCATATTTGTCCACACCCATGTTGATAAGAGTATGAAATACTTGACAAATCTCCCTTTAAGGTACATTTTGAACAGATAAAAAAATGTGCGATTAATCGTATTAACTAAGGACAATCATGCGATTAATCCTGATTACATATTTTAATCAATTGACAGCCCTACTTCAAACCTTTCTTTCTGGACTTAATCTCTGTAGTAACCGTTCTCTGCCTGTGTGAGGCGCTGTTGTTCTGTTATCAACTCCACCAACAACAAAATAAAAAAACAACTGGGAAACTTCAGTAACTTCAAATCAAAATTTAATATTTGCTCGTAGTCACAAAACCATTCACAAATGCTTTTTGGTCCACATAATATTTCATATCTTTGTGCTTATTAAGTAAGAATACAATGTTTCTATCAAATATGTTCAGTCATATATTTAAATACACAGATTGTAGTATCTTATACAGATAAATTGTTCTATAGTCTCTACACATTCTTGGTTTTTCGAGCACTGAGGTCACATTGGCTTTTAGTGGTCTCCTTTGGGACTCGTTACTTCAATACTTTAATGGTCTTTGGCAGCTTTATAACTGGTTTCCATTGTTAAAATCTTTTTTTAATACTTGTGTGTTAAGTCGTTGGCACTGACAGTGTCAAGCATATTACAGTGTTTGGTCCTAAATGCTATAAAATACTCGGGAATCACCTGGGAGCAGTATTTAGAAATGCTTTAAAGGAGCAGTGTGTAGCATTTAGGGGGATCTATTGGCAGAAATGGAATATAATATTATATATATATAAGTATGTTTTCTTTAGTGTATAATCACCTGAAAATAAGAATCGTTGTGTTTTCGTTCCCTTAGAAAGAGCCGTCTATATCTACATTTTCGTTTTTACGTCGGCCATCGAAGTTCTCCTACACACGGGAGAAGTTGTAATCTGCAACCTCACCGCTAGATACCGCCAGATCCTACACACTGCACCTTTAAAATCCCAGTCAGTACACATGAGGACAGTAAAGAGTTTGAGGTGCTGGAGCATCCTGGGCGATCATCACACACAGGTGCTGTACAGCGTCACTTTGTAACTGATCTCCTCCAGGACCCGGCGGACGGTTCGCTCCAACTCAACCAGCTCTGCAGCTTTGGCCTCCAGGATGATCTGGTTTGACTCGTAGGAACTCTCCAACTCTGAAAACACAGGAAGCCACATCACTAGACAAATTTTGGCGACCGATTTGTGTGTTCGGTCTTTTCGGCGAAAAAAAGTCATAGTATAGTATGTCGGAAAAATGAAGAAAGTCATAGTTTAGTATGTCGAAAAAATGGCATAGTAACAAACTACGAACGTGGAAAAAATCATAGTATAGTAGGGTAACCCTAAGTCGAACAAAAGCCATAGTATAGTATCTCGAAAAAAAAGCCATAGTATGTAAAAAAAAAGTCATGGTATAGTATGTAAAATCATGTAAAATGAAAATACACCAAACATTTGACTGCTACCTCCAAGTCTCTGTAGCTTGCTGCTGCTCTGGGCGAGCAGCTCTTTGGCCTCCTGCTGCAGTTCATCCGCTCTCCTCCTCGCCTGCAGCACCGACTCCCCTTTATCCTCCACCAGGTCCTCCACCTCCACTATCTTATCTTTCACCTCCACGTCAAACTCCTTCACACACACACATAAACAAGAGAGCATTATTTTAGGTATTTCAGAAGGTAATGATGAGTGAACAGTGTGTGTCTGTCTGTGTGTGTGAGCGACCTGCTGGGCCTCCTCTGCGTTCAGTCTGGCCTGGTCGGTGATCCAGTCGGCCGTCTCCGCCATGCGGTCCACCTCCAGGTTGTTCTGTCTCAGCAGGCCGACCTCCCTCTCCAGCTGAACCAGACGACCCGTGGTGTTACCGAGCTTCAGCTCCGACATGGCCGTCTCCGACTCCACCTGACACACAATCACATTAAAGTATAAAGACATTGGTTCTGTATCATTTATTATCAGCACTCATATCAATCATCATCTTCAAAATTTACAAGTTGATAGTGGTTTTATCCCCGTGACAACAGTAACCTTGGAGGTCAGAGGTCAAACTCACAGAGATCAGCAGGTCCAGGGTACCCTTCGTGTTGTTCTGGGCCAGTTGGATGGCGTCCATGGCGATACTCTGAGCACGCTCGGTCTCATCCAGGGCTGCCTTCACTACATCTGCTGTCTCCTTCATGTTAGACGCCATCTCACTGATGGACAGATAGAATATATGTTAACAGTGAATACACAGATATATTTATAGTAGCGTAACTCTAATTGTATATCATGTAGAGACAACGGGCCTCATGCAAGAACCACTCGTACGAACAGATTCGTGCTTTTTTGATGATCCAAATTTAAAGTGTGCACGTCACCTGGCAGCCTTGGCCTCTTTCAGCAGCGTCTCTGCAGCCTGGATGTCCTCGGCGCTCTGGCTGAGGATCGTCTCCACGGCGGTCAGAGTGCCGACCTTCTCCCTGATCTCCTTCGTCAGCTCCTGCAGCTTCTCTGTCGAGGTCGGCATCTCCAGAGCCAGCACCTCGTTGGCCACCGCCTCGATCACTGCAACCTCTGCCTTCTCATCTGGATCATCAGAAACAAAACATGGTTGATCATTTTTTTCATTTGTGTTTGAGACAATGGATACTTTGAGCGTCAATCAGAGTCCTTTTATTTTAGACCCTTTTATAACTATAAAATCTAGTAAGTGATTATTGGATAAAAAAAACTAGTTTACATTTTTTTTGTACACAATATTTTTGCATAAACTTTTCAAACTTATAAAAATGTACATCTTGAAAGGCTGAATAGACTTAGTCCAATAGATTGAGGCACATAGGTCCATTCTTCCCATTATTTTACATAAAGGTCATATTAATCATAACATAACCTTAAGATAAGGGTCAAGTTCTCCATACAGTTTATTTTATTGACATTTTCAGTCCAGTTGTCCTTTGTTGTCGGTTTACCTGCAGCCATTTCTGTGTCCATTTACACCAATATTCAAAGATGTCTTTATTAATAATCAATTGGAACTAAAAAACTGTTAAAAAAGTAAGAGTTATAGTGCTGCCATTAAACTAGAATTAAAGTTACTTTGCGTTAAACTCACTGGTCAGCAGGTCTCGTATCTCTTTGATGAGGTTGCGGAGCTGCTCGTTGCTCTGCTCCACTCTCTCTTTGCTCCGGTTGGATTTGACCAGCACCTCCAGAGCGTTCACTTTGGCCTCGTTGGCGCGGTTGTTGGCTTCCCACACCTGAACCGCAAACAAAATCAGTGTCTTGCTCACGAACATCTTGTGAAGTTATTCTACATTAGTTTTCACCACGTTTCACTCACCATTCTGGAGAGCTTGTCCACCTCCTGCATCGCTGTGAGGATCTCCTGGTCCAGGTCTTTGGATGATTTGAGAGCAGTTTGGGAAGTCGTGACGAGGCCTCCGCATTCTTCGCCGCCGCACTGAGGCGCTCCGTCATCGCCGGCACAACCCAAACCACCGCAGGGGGAGCCAGAGCAATTGTCACCTTCAGCTGCACCACCGCACATCTGCAGAGAGAGAATAAAAAACAAAGTGATTATCAACATACAGTGCAAATATTTTGTTGCCAATGTTCCGCATTAACATGAAACTTTATAATAAAGACAACCCAGATTTTTAGCAGTCTCTCACCTTCTCGCTGAGTGGTGACATGTCAGATTTATCCAGCTCAGTGGACAGTTTGTCCAGCTTCTGAGAGTTTCTCTGGTGCTTGCGGTCAAACTCCTTCTGGGCGCTGCTCAGTTTGTCCTCCGTGGCCTTCCGTACTGCGGCTGACGCCTCCACTGTGTTTCCAGGATTACTGGTGGAGATGTTGGCGCGGAGCTCAGCCATGGTAGACTGACTGTGTGCATCTGCAATGGTGTCCATGGCACCTGAAAACACAGACACACACATGCCCATCAAAGCGTTTCACACTACGAGCGACACAGCAACAGGCTAAAAAAAACACACAGTTTCTCGGTTCCGTCGGTCTGGTTTCTCACCCTGGATGTTGGCGTTCTTGGCGTCGTACACCTGCTGTCTCAGGTCCTGGACACTCAGCTCCAGCTGGTTGGCCTCGTCAGTCAGCGAGTCCAAGTTTGCATCGGTGGCGTTTGCGTCACTGTGGAGAAGGTTCAACGTCTCCTCCGTCGTGTTCAGCTTTCCGTGTAGGTAGGACATCACACCGCTGAGGAGACAAGACAGTCATGAACGTCTTCTACGTCTGTTTGTAGATCTCTTATTTGTTTATGTACGTACGTAATCTGGTGCATCAGCTCCTGGATCTGATCCAGCTTCACGGCCGCAGGGTTGCTCTCCACTATATCTCTGACAGCTTTGGCGTTTCTCTCCAGGCTGCTGACCAACTCTTTATACGGCGCCGTCACCCCGCTGATCTGGAGCTGTGTTATTTGGGCCTCCAGGCGTATAGTTTGGTTGGTCAGCTCGCCGACCACGGTGTCCCAGACAGCGAAGCACTGGTGGCAGGGTTCACAGGTGGGGAACTCACCCTGGTAGCCTCTGGCGCACTTGTCACACCGTGGGCCGGACACGCCCTCCACACAGGTACACTGACCTGTCGCACGATGGCACTGCCCACTGGAGATTCCCCGAGAGTCGCAGTCGCAAGCTGGAAACCCACAGAGAGGAAAGTCAGGGAAAAACTAATCCCAGGAATACAAATAAATCCTGAAATAGGCAGATAGAACAAGAACTATGTACAATGTTTAAGTAGCTTTGACGAGACCTAAAAATACTTTAAAACGTTTGATTAATTTGAGAATGTTCTTAAAGAAAAAGGTAACGCCTGCGCACTACTCCATGCCACAATATTTTTTACTATTTATAAACATTATGTCACATTCATCATCACATATATCTGAAAATCCATCACATACGTGAAAAAATGTTACATTACATTAAGGTAGAGGAAAAAGGAAAGAAGAAATATTAATAAATGCGTTTAAAACACCCTTCTATAAAATAAATAAGTTATCTATAACTCCTGTTGTATAACATTTTTTCATTTTTACAAATATATATATATATATATATAAAGCTTATGTGAGGCCTAAAGGGCTCCATTAAACAGCTACAGTATATGAGACGTGTGATGTGACGTGTTGACGTTTTTTAGTCTCCCCGGGGAAATGAACCATTTGAAAACAAAGTTTGTTCAACCTCCTGCAACTCCAGTAAATAAACTCAGACATGAACATGACCTTGAAGGTCATACTGACCCCCCCGAGTGTCGAGGCGCTCCACAGGGTTGAAGAGGAAGAAGAAGAGGAGGAGGTTTGGTTTAAGTCAGAGAGAAGGAATGCAGGGTTTGAAGGGTTTCCACCAATAGTGTTGCTGCATTTATTTGTGTGATTTATGGAGCAGAAGGTGAGGGTTGGGTTTGAAGTTTTGTGAAATATTACACCTGTTTTTAAAAGCACATTAGGGTCAGAGCATACATGGTGATTATGGGCCATTTATGGAGACACCAGAGCCACATACTTATAACAGTCGCCGGGTTTGGTCCCCTTAAATCACACCAAGGATACCGACAAGACAAACATTCCAACCTCTGGCATCTAAATCTGGACAGAAGAACAACCTCTCAGCAGTGGCGGCATCTTAAAGAGGCTTCACTATCAACACTCTCACATCACTCCCACACATTTCTCAGTACGGGTAAGTGTAGATGGAAAGTGAGGTCCAACTGGTTAACCAGCTTAAGAGACCTTTAGGGAATACAGCGGGAATAATTCAGGATTCCTGGGTCTGGTGGGCGTTGGTGCATGACGAAAGCGGGATGCCTGGGAGTTCTGGAGAACATCTGGTTCTCATGAGCCGGGAACGAGAGGTCAATCCCAGCTACCCTACCTCCCTCTCTCTTTCTCTCTCTCTGAGGGTGAGCCAGCTACCGGGAGGCGCACATATCTGCAGATGGACTCTCCAGCAGACAATCATTTTTTTGGGGGGGATCAGAGACTGATAACTGAGCACCAGCTCGCTGATTCACTACTGCTGCTGACATCTAACCAACTCCCTCCAAAACCATTTCACAGTCACCGCTGGTATGTTGCCTCATACGTAATGAGCTGCCGACACACACAAAAGGAGCGGAAAACCATGGAAAAACAATAAGAAGCTCAAGTCCTCCAACGTGGTGACTCATATCTCATGAGAACTTCAACTACTAGCAGGGAGAAAAAAGATCTAATAAGTTGAAAAAAGAAATATAAACAGAGGGCCAGTACAGTACAGGCGGGAAGTATTTGGACAGTGATTTTTGGATCCGTACTCCAGCACGTTGGATTAGAAATTAAACAGTGACCATGAGATTTAAAGGAGCAGTGTGTAGGATCTGGCGGTATCTAGCGGTGAGGTTGCAAGTGGTGAGTGGTGAAGCACGAGAGAGAGAGAGAGAGCGGCGATGGCAGTAACGTTATCGATTCCATCCCAAGCAGGAAAAGTTAACAGAGTTTGGTTTGTCCGTTCTGGGCTACTGTAGATACATGGTGGACTCCATGAAGAGGACCCGCTCTCTATGTAGATATAAACGGCTCATTCTAAGGTAACGAAAACACAATTCTTATTTTCAGGTGATTATACACTAAAGAAAACATAATACTTATTAATATTATATTCCATTTCTGCCTATAGATCCCCCTAATTGTTACATACTGTTCCTTTAAGGTTGTTTTCACATCCTTATTGGGTGAACAGCGTAGGACTCATGGCCTTTTTTTAATCTATAGTCAAACAAAGCAACCGAGAGGTTCTTTTATAGCCCAACAGTGGCATGTTCTTGGCCGGCCGAGTCTCTAACCTGACCTCAGCTAACCTGATAATATGTTTCACATACTGAGAGCCAGGGTGAAAGCCAGAAAGCTCCAGAAAAAAAGCAGGGAGTAAAATGTGGCTGCAGTCCAGACCCGTCAGAGCATTAATAAGGAAAACAGAGAGAGAGTTTGTAACCAAATATCTAAACCTCCTTTAACTGACTCGGCCACTAGAGGGCAGAGGAACCAGCTGTACACACTCACATATTAAATATTCATGTAGAATAAATAATGGAAGCATGTCAGAACAGACTTATGATCCTCCTCGGTCTGTTGGGAAATGACCTACCATGACATTTGACCTCTGGATCCCCCCAGAAGAGCTCTCTGCACTCCCGACACGTCTTGCCACCAAAACCGGGTTTGCACAAACACTGTCCTATGACCTGCAGGAACAGCAAAACATAAATAAATTAAAATATTGAATTGGGATCCATCGCATGATTGTCCATAGTTAAATCACACATTTTTGATCTGTTCAAAATGTAGCTTAAAGGGAGATTTGTCAAGTATTTAATACTCTTATCAACATGAGAGTGGACAAATATGCTGCTTTATGCAAATGTATGTATATATTTATTATTGGAAATCAATTAACAACACAAAACAATGACAAATATTGTCCAGAAACCCTCACAGGTACTGCATTTAGCATAAAAAATATGCTCAAATCATAACATGGCAAACTGCAGCCCAACAGGCAACAACAGCTGTCAGTGTGTCAGTGTGCTGACTTGACTATGACTTGCCCCAAACTGCATGTGATTATCATAAAGTGGGCATGTCTGTAAAGGGGAGACTCGTGGGTACCCATAGAACCCATTTACATTCACATATCTGGAGGTCAGAGGTCAACGGACCTCTTTGAAAATGGCCATGCCTGTTTTTCCTCGCCAAAATTTAGCGTAAGTTTGGAGCGTAATTTAACCTCCTTCCTGACAAGCTAGTATGACATGGTTGGTACCGATGGATTCATTAGGTTTTAATAGTTTCATAGCCAGTATCTTCACTCTAGCAGGTTGTGTTAATGCGTTAAAGAAACTAGTGCCGATAAAACGAATTTGCGTTATCGTGTTAACTTTGACAGCCCTGAACTTTTGGACTTGTTTCATGTCTTTTTATTCACATAAAGACACAATGGACGTTTGTAGTTTGATTCAACTCGCTCTTCTTAGAGAAATCTGTATTATTCCACAGTGTATTCAGAGACTTCCTTCCTCTGATGGAAAGCAGCCAGTAAACACAGAAACCCAAATGTTTGTGTGTGTGAGTGTGTGCACACTGTTCTGTTCTTTATGTGCAAGTTTCTGCGTATACACATGCAGGTTTGTGACTTTGAGTAAAACAGAGAGAAGCAATTCCCAAACAGCTGGAGTCCATATATAAAAAAAAAAAACCCAAACACAGGCCTCAGTGATTAGATGGGTTGGTCACAGTGACTTGCCGCCCTGCAGCTGAGAATTGTTTGGAAAGCGTCCTGGCCTGCCCCCACATTGTGTAAGGAAAACTCAGCTCACTGAGAGACAAGATTTTGTGGCGTTGGGATTCAGATGAGCTATACATCATAACGTGGGAGAGCAGCTGCTGCGATGCTAATGCAGGAAATGATGCAGACAGATGTTGGATGTTGGCAAGTGGTGGTTATGACTCACGTCATTGCAGGAGGATCCGAAGGAGTGGACGGGGTCGCAGTCGCAGCGCTGGCAGCCCGTCCCGCTGGCAAGGTTCCACGTGTCGGCGGCGCAGCGGTCGCAGTTCTGACCGACCACGTTGGGCTGGCAGGGACACTGGCCGCTGTGCTGATCACACTCACACTCGTCAGGGGATGAACAGGCCCGAGGCGCCGTGCCCACCGAGTAACACATACACTCTGCACAGAGGAGAGACATTGATCAGGGTTCAACAAGCGTTTGAAAGCTTCTACCCACATTTTGGGTTAAAATCAGAGCTGTCCCGAATACCATTTTTTGGGCTTCGAAGCTTCGGTGAGAAATATTTGAAGGTATTCGAAGCTTCGGGAGAGTGCCGCTGCCGCACTACGGTACACGCACGCACCTCTACACACGACAAACAGCGATATTCGTCTGAGAATAATAATTAATGTTGGATATGAATAATGAATAATGTTGTGGAATTATTCCATATTTCATGGGCTATTTGGGGATTTATACACATCATTATTAAATACTTATGTATAAAAAACGAAGCATTCGAATAGTGATTTGGAGGTTGATTACCATGGCAACGGTAAACGATAACAACAAGCTGAATCACATACATGTATATATATATATACCCATACATACAGTGAGCTAGCAGTGTCACATTAACAGCTGTACTCACTCCTGCAGCTCTGAGTGCCAGCGTTGCCATAGTAACCCTGTTTGCAGTGCTGACACCCGTAGCCCTCGGTGTGGTACAGGCACTTGAGGCAGGCGCCCGTCCGAGCGTCACAGGACCCCGGGTCGTGCATGTCGATGTTGCTGTTACACTGGCAGGGCATGCAGCGCCCGCCGGGCACCAGAGGGTTCCCAAAATAACCGGGAGCACACTCGTCACACCTGGCACCTGGGTGAGGAGGACAGGAAACAGGAAGTGGATTCACGTTTTTTAAGTTCAGAGGGCTAATTAGAGGACACCTCAATGTTTGTTTGTGTTTGTAACATGTGAAGACGTGATGACATAAAGTTATTAACATAAAAAAAAAATCTGCTTACACAAAACAAATCTGTAATTACTGTGAGATGCTCTGTGTGTGTGTGTGTGTGTGTTAATATACCTTTGTAGCCGGCGCTGCACACACACACCAGCTGGTTAGCGTTAGCCGGAAGGTAACAGCTGTCAGAAAACTGGCGTCCACTGCGCGGCCCATCGGGGCACATACAGGCGCGGCAGTGGCCACCTGAACCCAGCTCTGGGTCACCATGGTAACCATCCAGACACCTGGAAGTAGAGGAAAAGGTGAAGTAGAGAGACTCCCAGAAAGTGGTGGACGATATATCGAACATAATGACTATATCACCAACATTGAGTATAAATATTAATTGTGGTTTTTTTAGAGACTCGGTTTATACCTCTCACAATGGTGTCCGGTGGCGAAGTCTCTGCAGCCCTGACACTCCCCAGTCTGAGCGTGGCAGTACTCGCTGTGGCCGTTACACTGGCACGCTCTGCACTGAGGGAAGCCCCAGAAGCCCGGCAGGCAGTGGGAACACTGGCGCCCCGTGGCCCCGGGGACACACGCGCACTGGCCTGTCGCCTCGTGGCAGAAGGCGCTGATCGCACCCCGAGGGTCACAGTCGCAAGCTGTAGGGTGACATTTTAATCATTACACTTGGTCCCATGGTGGTCCAAGTTGACTTCGCCTCTCTATAAGCATCAAACCGTACAGTCGCGGCCAACACTTACGTCTGCAGCCGGAGGGGGTGAACAAAAATGTAGCCGGGGCGCAGTGCTCACAGTTCCTGCCGACAACGTTGGGTCGACACCGGCACTGACCTCCGCTGGCCTCGCACACGGCGCTGAGGGAACCCTGAGGGTCACACTGGCATGCTGGGAGATAAAACAAGAGAGAAGAGTGGAGATTTATGAGAATGTTATGAGCAATATTACAAACAATCTGTGACTTTAGGTTGGACTATAGAAGATCTCTTCTCAGGCTTTATGAAATAGTGATGGGCAATTTTTTTTCTGACATTTTATAGACCAAACGATTGATTGACCCGCTCCCTATGTAGATATGAAGGGCTCATTCTAAGCTAACAAAAACACAACGATTCTTAGTTTCAGGTGATTATACACTAATGAAAACATAGTAATGAATATTATATTCCATTTCTGCAAATAGATCCCCTGAAATGTTACCCACTGTTCCTTCAAATAATAGACAGAAAAACTAATTTCAATTGATAATTTTTCCAAAAAGAAAATAAGAAAATGGTCACTGTACAAACACAAATTATATACATACACACATACAGTAAGACTACGCACCCATAGCTCCTTTGTGCAGCAGAGCAGAGACGCTGAAGATGTAGTCGTTGCAGATGTCGGTCAGCGGGCTTTTGACGACACTCTGGCTGCTCTCCAGACACCGGTAGCGCTGGAACGTATCCCACGCTCCGTCACCGTCGATCCCATGGAACATGTCCAGCTCCCTGACCCGGGGTATCAGCACCAACTATAGAGAGAGAGGAAGAGGAGGAGGAGGAGGAAGGTCAGGGGGAATGGAAACCATAATAAAAACACAGGTTTGAAGAAATAGAGTAGCAGAGTGGAGGGAGTTATTTCAGATGTTCAGGGTGATGTTTAGGATGAATCCGGCAACCATGGTGTTGAGTTTTGTTCCCAATTACAACGACAAAGAGCTTTGAATTTGCTTCAACTTTGATTCACGCCTCTGGCAATCTAGATAAGTTGAGGGTTAAGGAATGAATGTAGTTAATGAAATTCCAACGTACGGAGTCGATGAGTGTGTACGGGCTCTGGACGTCACTGACTGACGAGTAGAGAGGCAGAGTGAGACGGACCGTGTAGTTCAGTCCTTTCTCGAAACACACCGGCCTCACCAGCAACACGTGTCTGAAACACAACAGAGAGTCAGTGGAAGTGTTGTCAAAGAGAGACACACGGTGTAGTAAAGTAGTGTATTTACCTGGATCCAGGTGGGAGAGAAATGGACTGCTCGTCTCCACTCTGGATGGAGTTGCTGCAGTGAGCGGAGTAGTCTGGAGGGTTGAAGACGGGACGCCGCACTTGCATGTTCACCTCCTCCCACTGCTCTGGAAGCTGCAAACATATACAGACACATTTATGTTATTTTTATTCGTAGAAAACCACATGTTTTGAAACTTCATGGATAGGAACATTTGCTAAATGTATAAATACTAGGGCTATCAAGCATATATTTTATGCTAAATGCAGTACCTGTGAGGGTTTCTGGACAATATTTGTCATTGTTTTGTGTTGTTAATTGATCTCCAATAATAAATATATACATACATTTGCATAAAGCAGCATATTTGTCCTCTCCCATGTTGATAAGAGTATTAAATACTTGACAAATCTCCCTTTAAGGTACATTTTGAACAAATAGAAAATGTGCGATTAATCGTGCTTAACTATGGACAATCATGTGATTAATCACGATTAAATATTGTAATCGATTGACAGCCCTAATAAACATTTATTTATGTTTATGTCTGTTACCTGTGGCTCATAGCGAATAAGGATGTCATAGTCCATGGACTCTGGGATGTTGTCGATGGTGAACTCTAAGTAGGCTCCTTCTGGCACATTAACGAACCCCATACCGGTCCACGTGGGACTGCGATCCAGAGGGTAAGGCCTCGGTACCAACGACACACCCTGACAGAGAGAAAGAGATCAATGAAGCTGTAGTTTACAATATTTAGGTGAATAGACGGGACACTCACAGGTCCATGCTTGGCGTCCTCGGCCTCGTAGGTGTAGTGATCCAGAGCGATGAAGTAGAAGCCGGACTCGACGCGATCGCAGCGTCGTCCAAACATGTGCTCCCTGCACACACACTGTCCTGAGTGGGGGTCACAACTGTGGAGGGAGACAGGTATGATCTCAGTACCTTTATTATGCATGTATTTTTATTTTGCTGCTTTTCATAAATGTACAGAGATGTGTATGTTTTTGTGCATGTGTTGTAAAGAAATTTGATCCGACTCCTGTATATACACACTTAAAAAATTTATTAATAAAATAAATCTTTAAACGTACTTATTGTGGACAGCCCCGCCCTGGTCACAGTCACATGATCTGCAGCCATCCATGTCATTGGACAGACCCCAGTGCTGCGGCTACAGGGAAAAGAATGGAGAACAGACCTTTATTCATACACACATATAGTGAGGTTAAATATCTAAATTAAGGCTGACAGGTTGTGTTTGCGCACCAGACACTGATCACAGTTGTGTCCGTCAACGAGGCGTTTGCAGAAGCACCTTCCTGTGTCCATGTCACAGGAGTTTCCTCCGGGTAGCGTGCCCAGCGGGTTACAGGTACAAGCTGCCAAAACGCACAAAGAAACAATGAAGCAGCAGATTCAAATGTCTGACTGTAGTTGATCTACACTCTGCATGTTTGTGTCAGTGTTTTACTTTGAAGTTCTCCAGTAAAATGCACATTTAATCCTTATTTCTGATATTACATTCCACAAAAAGTTTCACCCTTCCTTGAAGTCACTATGAAACCAAATCCCTTAATTTCCCACTTTAAAATTCCATCCATTTACCCATTAATGATTATGAAATTGAGGCATTTCTTAATGGGATGCCCTGTCTTAGTCAATTAGTCGACTAATCGACTAGTCTGTCTAACTGATCGTGACTTACCCAGGCAGCCATGAGGCCCCTGTCCCAGTCCGTGGTGTCCCTGTCTGCAGTGGTCGCAGCGCTCGCCCTCCACGTTGGCTTTGCACCGACACTGGCCCGAGATCAGCCCGGCTGCCACGTCGGTGTGCGAGTCACACAGTCCGCCCTGCAGAGACCCGGCCGGGTCACAGCTGCACGCTGTGGAGACATGAAAAATTACATTAAGGGAGATTGTGTGGACACATGAATTCTTATCATTCCCACATGTTACGGTCATGTGAAAATATTTAACTATGGACAGACATGGTGAGGGAAATATTTGTGATGGAAAATAACATTTGTTCTGAGGAATAAAGGAAGATCTTCCCCAGAAAATGGGAGAAATTGACCCCCTTTACTGCAAACAACAAAGACACTATCATATCTGAATTTGGATAACAACATCCAACAAATCAACATTAACAATATCTGCTCATCAATATAAATAAAATAAAACTAAAAGTCTAAAGCCCTGAGGGCTTTAACATGCAAGTTATGTATCATCCATCTATAAATCCTACACACTGTATACACTGTCTATAGACATGTATGCATGCTAATACTGTACATAACCACCAACTTCATTTATATAAATTAATCTATATAAATAATTATATATATAAATAAAATAAATTATACAACAAATTGCATACTATTTCCGGTGAAATATTACAGTGTATATATATATATTTACTGTTTTTTGTGTAACAAAATGTATTTTATGTAACTACTGTATTGAACTTTCTAAATAAAGTATTGGTGAAAAAAAATGTGTAAAAAAATAAAGGTGTAAATAACATGATCTTATCTTGTAGTAACATTACATCACCAGTAAGATATTTGAGTTATTTTGCAAAAGCAGTGTGTAATTTAAAAGAGGAGTCGTGTAAAGAGGCTGTATAACATTTTACTGCACTATTCCCACTTGTACCCCAGTATTCAGAAGGTAATTACAATCATGATGTAACAACAGCTACTTTCTGCCGCTCACTTCAAAGGCTGCAGCTCCAGGTGGTTTTTCTCTGAGGAAGAAACACGTCCTGGAGGCGGACACCAACATGCATTTTAACAGACTGTTAGTGTAATGAGTGGAGTGGACCATAAACGAGAACAACGAGTCAGAGGTTACGTAGAGGTCACTTACGCTCACAGACGTTGGGGTCCCTCAGGTCTCGGTTTGGGTGCTGGAAGTAGAAGGGCGCACACTGCTCGCACTGGCGGCCCACCGTGTTGTGTTGACAGTCTTCGCACACGCCTCCGCTCATGTTGCCGGTCGTCATGTACACGGCCAGGTCGAAGTGACACGATGTGGAGTGATGGTTACACTCACACTCTGAGAAAGAAAGGGAGATTTACTGCTGGACTGAAATAGTTCATTTTTTATTTTGTTTTTAAGTAGGGCTGGGCAAGAATTCAATATGATAATTTATTTCAGTGGAATCGTATCGTGATGAAATCACATATCAAGATATCGTTGTCTAAACTGATAATATCAAGCACATACTAACTCAAATTTTTCAGAAAATCTGATCAAACTCTAAACTTAAATCAAATCTTAACCTGAATACTCTTTATTTGTGTGCATGCGTGTAAACATAGTCAGTTATTTTTTCCCTATAATTTCACTTGTTCATTTTGCACGTGAATTCTTCGTTAAATGAGAAAATACTTTTCATTTATCAAGTATTTAATTCACACAGGAGTTTACAAAAATAGGCTTTACCATGTGGTTATTTCATAAAAACTATACAACTGTTCTTACTCTTGCAGGCGTGGGTGTTTTGTCCCTCCGCAGGTCTCCAAGGCTTATCATGGTAAAAGTCTTGACAGCGCTCACAGTTTAGTCCCTCGGTGTTGTGAACACACACACAGCGACCATGGACCTAAGACATATATCAAAAAACATCATTCATCTTATAATAGAAATAATTAAAAAAAATAATGTAATAATAAAAAAAACTCCCAAAAGAAAATAAAGAAATACAAATTCAAATAATAAAATAAAATAAAATAAAATAAAATAAAATAAATTAACTAATGGTGACTCCCACCCCCCAAAATAGATCTCCATATAATACACTAGGGGATGTGTTATGATACAATTAAGTTACATAAATTCCTGGATTTTACTCTCTGGCTCTGTGAGTGTGTGTTTGATGTACCATGCCCTCAGCTCCAGTCGTTGCTCCATCGATCGGGGCGCATTCGGAGGCGTGACCATAGCAGAAGCAGTTGCCGCGGACGACCATGTCATAGAGGGAGTAGTAGTACTTCTCCGTCACCTCCTCGCGGGAGTCGAGCAGGTTGTCGCCCAGAGTGTGGAGCTTGATGAAATTCACCCGGAGGTTGGTGATCTTCAGCATGTCTACACACACACACACACGCACACACACACAGAGGACATTAAGAGTGTTATATCACACACAACTTTTTACAGCTTCATTTTTTCAAGTTTCTCGCCGAGTTTTAGACCTCAAAGACGCCGCCGCTGTTCCTCACACACCTACGGCATTCACCACATACTTAACATGAGGCCTCTGCATGTGTGTGTGAGTGAGTCTCAGTCTGGATGTAGGCGAGTGAACGAAGGCCGAGTCGCTCCCACATGTGAAATTCCACGCAGTGCTCTTCCTGTCTGACCTCTGACCCCTGCACCTCTGCTCCAGGTAGCTGTTTACCTGGATAACCAACAACTAAAAGATACCAGAACTCACCTGAATACTGTCATGTGTTCATCACACACCACACCAGGGAGGTTAGTGGTCAGGCTCAGGTCAAATTAAACCCCTACGATGTGTTCTGTCTGTTTTATCTGGATTATTTTGGTCACATTTTATCTTAATGGTACAGTGTGCAGGATTTGGCGGCATCTAGTGGTGTGGTTGCAGATTGCAACCAACTGAGTACAGCTACGCTTACCATAATAACACTACTTTAGGAGCAACGGGAGTCAGACGGCGGCTGGCGGCACCACGGTTTTGCAATTTTTTAAATTTAGGATCAGCTTACTCTGTATCCTCAGACTGTAGGGGTCGTCAATCTCAAAGACGGGGTCCAGCACCCGAAATATCACCTAAAAGAGAAAAAAACAGGTGAAAGTTTGTATTGAAAGTGACTTTTGTAAGAGTTCTATAAATGTACATCCTATAATCTAACCCAGACACTCTTATCAATAGAAAAACACTAAAAAATGTAAATAAAAAGTCAAGCTCACCTCTCCCTCGGTGGATGGTTCGATGTCTGAGTAATGGGAGTCGCAGATGATTTCGTCCACTTTGGCCATCGGCCCCGGGGACACGCCGGGGAAGGACGTCTGGCAGTCGTAGGCAAAGTAACGATAAACCTGCCACGTCTTCCCGAAGTCCATGGAGCGCTGGATCATCATGGCAGCCGGCCGAAACGTCTGTCAACAGAGACGGACGGAAGAAAAATCACTAAATCAGAAATCATCACCGTGTTTTTCTGCATCTTCTTTTACTCTAAGATGTCAGGGTTTCACTTTATTTATAAGACTGTTGATGCTTTTTTCTTTTTTTTTTGTAATTACTTATTTCTTAGCATGATCAAATCTAATTTGTGAGAATATTTTAATTTGAATAAAGTACATTTTCAACTATTTTTGTTAGACTTGTCCCTTGTGAAAAAATTGCTAATCTGCGTCTTCTCTCACCCTCACATGTCAATTTATTTTCCTGTAATTCCTGCTGAAAACCAAATATTGTTGAGACTTTTTTTATGTCATTAATATCCAGTTAATACTGAACTAATTACTTGTTTCTTTGCATCATTTTATATGCAAGTTTCTGTGTAAATGATGAGGGAAAAACTATTTTAAATAATAAAAATCAAAGTTTTGTGAACTTTAATTTGCATAAAGTACATATTTCTGCTACTTCTTCATCTATCTAGATATAAATACTGCAGGTATTTAATGTTTTTCAGTTGGATACAATAATAATAAACATAAAGTAAATAATATTCCTGAAAGGGAGGAGGCCGTTAAGACGTGTTGATCTTTTCTGCCATCTAGTCCCAAAACAAGATGGGACAGGATACACACGGAGCGTGTGTGTTTTGATTATGATGTAGAGTTGCAGGCACGCAGCCAGCTGGCCACCGTCATGGCCGACCATGTGAAAGCAATGAGAGCGCCGTGTTTTACTGCACCGCCTCAAACTCATCCTCTCCCTCCTCCTTCTCTTCCCACCGTCCTCCAGAGACCAGAACCATTTCCCACATTCCTCCACCACAGCTGTCCGACGCGGTGTTTATCTCCGTGGGTACGGGACTGTATCATGTGTATGTGTGTGTGTGTGTGTGTGTGTGTGTGAGAGAGAACAGGCACCTTGAAGGTCATGATAAGGTGCGTGAAGTGAAACTCGGCCTCCAAGTCCAGCTGGATGGTCACATTCTCCACACCTGCAGGTAAAATGGAAACAGGAAATTAACAATTAAATCTCTTTCTCCGCTGATCCCCATTCATAAAAAACACCTAAAACAGACTCTCTCACGCACTTTAACATAATATCTTTTAAATATTTACAGATTCTTTCTTCACATGTTTATGCAGCTGAGGCTCACACATGAATCTCATCACGGTTCTGGACTGTGTTGCTGCACCAGCTACTCCTAAATTCTTCACATGCATGTGTCAATGTGTTTTTAATCTTTACTACATCGCTTTGCAACATTAAAACTCAAGAAATGTCTTAGTTAGTAATGTGTCAATTGGTTGTCAGTAGGGCTGCCAATCGATTAAAATATTCAATCGTGATTAATGGCACATTTTTTATCTGTTAAAAATGTACCTTAAAGCGAGATTTGTCAAGTATTTAATACTCTTATCAACATGGGAGTGGGCAAATATGCTGCTTTATGCAAATGTATGTATATATTTATTATTTGAAATCAATTAACAACACAAATCAATGACAAATATTGTCCAGAAACCCTCACAGGTACTGCATTTAGCAAATCATAACATGGCAAACTGCAGCCCAACAGGCAACAACAGCTGTCAGTGTGTCAGTGTGCTGACTTGACTATGACTTGCCCCAAACTGCATGTGATTATCATAAAGTGGGCATGTCTGTAAAGGGGAGATTCGTGGGTACCCATAGAACCCATTTTCATTCACATATCTTGAGGTCAGAGGTCAAGGGACCCCTTTGAAAATGGCCATGCCAGTTTTTCCTCGCCTAAATTTTATGTAAGTTTGGAGTGTTATTTTACCTCCTTCCCGACAAGCTAGTATGACATGGTTGGTACCAATGGATTCATCAGGTTTTCTAGTTTCATATGATGCCAGTATCTTAGCTATACCTTCAAAAAATAATGCGCTGTAATTCGTAAGAATCCCATGGAAAATGAGGAAAAAAGTTTCGTAAGGATACGTAGCAGAGCAAGCTAACGTTAGTTCTGTCAGTTAGCTACAACTAAGAAATAGTTTGAGTGGTGCAACCCGTTTTAATTTAGTAATGTGTACTTATGGAAACCAAACACTAACTTTAGAACAAGGCTAAACGTAACAGCTGGTGCAGCCGGCTCACGAAGCCAAGATGGAGCTGGAGGACGACTGAGAGGGAATTAGGAAATCCCACGAAAACCTATTGTGTGTCTGCAGCTTCCTGCTGTTTCAAAGCCATCTGCACTGCTGGCCGCCGCAACTCTCTCCATGACTCACACCTCCGACAGATTCCCACCACTCGACAGCATGGATGTGGGAGCAAAGAGGGCCGGGTCTGTTTGTCTGTATGGGAACTTACTTACTGTAATGGGATTTCTTTCAGCGCTCAAATTAAGGATGTGATGATTGTTTTTTTTACCCTGAGTAACTGAGGAGGGCGTTATTAATCAGGCAGATCAGCGTTTCTAGCATCAGTTAGTG
>CAKALU010067856.1:0-57911 GCA_916700995.1 Hozukius guyotensis | reverse complement strand
CAACAACAGCTGTCAGCGTGTCAGTGTGCTGACTTGACTATGACTTGCCCCAAACTGCATGTGATTATCATAAAGTGGGCATGTCTGTAAAGGGGAGATTCGTGGGTACACATAGAACCCATTTTCATTCACATATCTTGAGGTCAGAGGTCAAGGGACCCCTTTGAAAATGGCCATGACAGTTTTTCCTCGCCAAACTTTAGTGTAAGTTTGGAGCGTTATTTAACCTCCTACATAAGTAAATATCTAGTAACAACTAAGAAATAGTTTGCCTGGTGCAACTTGTTTTAATTTAGTAATGTGTACTTATGGAAACCAAACACTAACTTTAGAACAAGGCTAAACGTAACAGCTGGTGCAGCCGGCTCACGAAGCCAAGATGGAGCTGGAGGACGACTGAGAGGGAATTAGGAAATCCCACGAAAACCTATTGTGTGTCTGCAGCTTCCTGCTGTTTCAAAGCCATCTGCACTGCTGGCCGCCGCAACTCTCTCCATGACTCACACCTCCGACAGATTCCCACCACTCGACAGCATGGATGTGGGAGCAAAGAGGGCCGGGTCTGTTTGTCTGTATGGGAACTTACTTACTGTAATGGGATTTCTTTCAGCGCTCAAATTAAGGATGTGATGATTGTTTTTTTTACCCTGAGTAACTGAGGAGGGCGTTATTAATCAGGCAGATCAGCGTTTCTAGCATCAGTTAGTGTTGAAATCAAGTGAGCTTAGTCCCTGTAAACACAGCGTCTGAACAGACTCTGGAACAGTTTGTTTAAAACCATCAGATTAACTGAATTTGTTATTTCCTTTCACTCAATTCTGACTGATACGGTTTAGCCTATTAATTTGTTGTTGTTGGTTTCTTCATCTGAATATAGCCATATTTGCTTTCCTTGTTGGAAATTACTTATTTTATGTGCAAAAGCACACATAAAACAACACCAACAAAGGGTTCCATACACAAGAAGAGACACTACAGGTACTGTTTTGATAACTGATTAACCAATTTAGGTAAATTTTCATGCAAAAATGTCAAAGATGTAATGGTTTCAGCTTCTGAAATGTGAAGATTTGCTTCGTTTCCTCGTCTTATATTGCAGTAAACTGAATAATATTGAGATGTTGGTCAGATAAAAAGACATTTGAAAGTGTCACTTAATTGTGATGACGGGTATTTCTCACTATTTCCTTACATTTACGATGAATCCATAATGAAAATAACCTTGCAGTCCGATATAAAATAGTTAAAACTGAGCTCCACAAAATGCTGCTTAAACATGAATGCATGAGTAATAATAATCTAATGCCAATATTAAAAAATAAATAAATTAATATGGATATGAAATAATGTATTATGAAATAAATCCTGAAATAAATGAGGCAATAAATATATAAAAAAATTAAAATATAAATAAACATTAATTTAGTTAGTATTTCACAGCCATATTCAATTATTTCATAACCATATTTATTTATTTATGTATTATTTATTTATTTATTAAAATGGCATTCAATACTACCAAGCATGTATTTTGTATTTATATGTAGCTACAGACTTTAGAGACATTATATCTGGCCCTCACAAAAACAAACTAAATATATAAAAACTAAACCTTTCTGAAAAACTGAAACTAAAACGAGCAAACGCACTCTGAAAACTAAATAAAACTAAACTAAAATGAAATCGACAAGTCAAAAATCATATAAAATAAAAATTAATTAAAAATTCATAACCTTGACACACAAGGGCCATTTCTCTGCAACAAGAACTTTTACTTTGTAAACTTTAAGTACATTTTCCTGATTATACTTCCATACTACTTAAATAACATTTTCAATGCAGGACTTGGAGTATTTTTACAAAGTGGTATTAGTACTTATACTGAAGTATCTGAATACTTCCTGTTTCTCTGAAGCACCGCTGTCTCATTACACACTTCCTTTACACTTCCACTTTAAACGCCTGTGTGTGTTCAGCTGATGACACATCTGGTTCTCAGCAGCACACCTGTTCTCCTCAACACACCTGTAAGCCCCGCCCCCTAGGCCTGCTGTGATTGGCTGCAGCGAGAGGCTCTGTGATCTCCTGTCTACTCATTACTGAGCTCAGTTCTCATGAGAACAGCCTCACTGAGAGCTCACACGCTAAACCTGCTGCTGTTCACTCATCTCAAACCAGCAGTGAAGTTCTCTCTCTTTAATTCAACAAATCCTTTTAGTCTCACGCATCTCTCACCGTTCTCCGACTGCCACCAGGTCTTGAGGCGGTTGGGGGCGAAGGTGGTGACCAGGTTTTCGATGGCGTGGCTGGCTTGGTTGTAGTCCTCGTCGAACGGCTCCCTGGAGTCGCACATAAAACATTTCTTCTCCTCCTGATGGACGCAGAGCACACAGAGAGGGTTAAAGGCTGCTGTTAGTTCTGCATTTGATTCACCCAAGTTTGGATATTTACAGTGAATACAACACAAAGATGAATGATATTATTTTTGTCACTCTGGTTAATCAACTAAACAGTTTTCATTGTGACTTCTTCGTTTGAAAGTAGCTCCAAAGAAAACTTTGAAAAGGATTCGATATAACACTATCTGATGGATAAATCTACGTTTAGTAATATTGTAACACTTAAAGGGATGGTTTGTAAGAATCAGAAATGCTTGTTAACAGCGACACCTGTGGCCGTTAAGTCAACGAAAGTCAGCGTTGGGTTCGCGCTTGTGCTCGCTCTAAATAGACATGAACGAGCATCGCTCAAAACAGTGAGGCGACACACGTCAGCTAAAACCACAATATCACTCTATATTTCAGCTGCTTGGCAGTAATGTTAGCTGACCAGACGAAGGTCTCTCCATGAATCACTGCTGATCCTAGTGTTGGCTTTTCCTGCTTCAGCCTCCCGACCGTGGCCGGAGCGAAATAGCGAGAACGAGCGCGGCGTGTGAGTGAAGGCAGGCAGGCAGAGGAGCAGAGGAGCAGAGTACAGCAGAGACTCCGGTCCTGGAGACCAAAGCTACGGAGCCCGCGTCCTCCGACTGCGGCCAACACTGTTTAACAGACGGGCTTCACTAGATATAACTTTGCGGTTTTGGTGCTTCCGTGTAGTTTGTGTTGGAGTCTGAGTCTGAACAGCGTAGCCACACGCGAGCGCGCATGGGACACCGACCCGGATTGATTTATACGTGTAAGAAGTTACAAACAGTCCCTTTAACATTTTTGTACTTCAATGATTCACCTTCTTTACTCCTGTATTTAAGTGTTTTTAGTATGTATGTGTGTTTTTTTCTATTATCATATGTGTTGCTGTTGTTATTGCTACTGCGGCAAAATCAAAACCCTCAGGGCAAATAAAGGTCTTGAACTTGAACTTGAACTAACTGTGTTGCAAATAAACTGAACTGGTTTGGGTTCAAGTTGGCCCCTTATAGCGCCAATTAATTAAATCTTAATCCAACAGAATACAATGATATTTTAGACAACAGTCTGTTTCCAGCTTTGTGATAGTTTGGGGAAGATGATGATGCTGGTTTTCCTAGTTCGGTGTGGAAGAACTTGACTGTCCTGTATAGTGCACCGAGACCTCCTGACCTCAACCCCATCCAACACCTCTGGGATGAACCGTTTTAGTCTCCGTCTCTCCGGCTTCACTAATGTGGCCGAATGGGAGCAAATCCCTGCTTCCAGGCTTCAAAATCTTGTGAGAAGCTTTTCCCTGAAGGAGTGGAGAGGCTGAATGAGTGTTCAATAATCACATGTGGGTGTTAGTTTGAGGCGTCCGCATACTTTTGGCCACGTAGTAGTTGGTAATTTTAGAGAGATCCAGGAGAAGTTAATTCAAATGAAGGATGTACAGTATATATAATATCATGTGTCTGTTTAATAATGTGTTAACAGCAGGAGCCTTGCCTGCACCAGATGGTCTGGCATGGACTACAAGTTATTCTAAATCTCACAATATCGCAGCGTGTGAATAAACAAGTTTCTCAATTTCACCGAGCTCCTGCCAACTATGTCTGTGTTGAAATGTGAGCCGGATCTCTCTACACTATGGTATGTGTCTCCTCTTAACAGTGTTTAGTGGAGAAAAAAAAAGTCCTCTACTTCCTCGCCCCTCCCTGCATCCTCACACAGCTCATACTTGAGGACTGTGCTCATCCTCAGGAAGCTCGGAACACGGCGTGTCATTTCATAAGGACGCCATTCACGCAGAGAACCAACTCGCCGTAGGGGCGTTTGATAAAAGGAGAGCATCCCCCCTGCCTCGCCCCGCCGGCCCACATGCAACACAGCGGACAGATTGTGAGGCCACACAGCGCTTTTATTGTGGAGAGGAATGTCTGATCTCCCACTCGACAAGACGGCGAGCAGACACTGTACATGTGCACGCTCCCACACATTAGCTGAGACTATCAGCCAGATAATTGATTAGTGATTTGGATAATCAGTGAGCCACTTCTTGAGCAAAAATGCAAAACATTGGATGTAAAATGTGGGAATTTGCTGCTTTTCTTCATCTTATTGGACAGTGAACTAAATATATATTTGTGTTTTGGGCCTTTGATCGGACAAACAAACAATTTTAAGACGTCGTTTCGAGCGTTTTTCACTATCTTGTGACCTTTTAAAGATGACGGTGAAGACAGTTGCAGGCTTAGTTTAATAACACAGAGTTGATCTGTGGTTTTATTATTACCAAAGTGACAGAAACATAACAGAAAACAAGCTGCTGTAGAGGATTTAATCTTATTTTTTCATCTTTATCATACTGTATGGGCTCTTAAATATAATGAGGGATTCCTGGTTGACATCAACCAGCTGAAGTATTCATAAGCAATAAGTTATAGTCATAAAAATGCCTGTATGTACAGTACAAGGCCAGCAGTGCTGATATACATTTTAAATCACTTTAATGAGTTTCTGTAAAGAACAGACCCGCTTTCTGAAGAGGCAAATTACAGGAAAGACAACAAACCATTACTTATTACTTAATTTTTAAAATCAAAGACAATGTTCAGCGTGATTTATTTGTTTTAAAATAAAGTTTCGGTCGTGATCATGCTCGTATAAAATGCCTTTGTTCAGGGTATTTCACTGTTATCTCTACAACATGTAATCATTATGAATGATTATGATTCCAGTCGGTCTGATATTGTTTATCAGAAATTTAAAGAAGATGCTTTTCTTGAGCTATGAAAAAAAAATGTAATATGCACTTAGAAAAGAAACTTCTCATGTGACAAATGCTATTTTAAGTTTATATGGCAATTATAAATAAACTTGATTAAAGTGTATATGTCCGCTGGAATCACATGCAACTGTTTTCTACTTGTCATTTTGACCAATTAAGAGTCCAAATCTTTATCATCATACTGGTGGAAATGTGGCCTACAGGCGATAATACATGTACTCATTTAATCTCTTTGTCTTGATTTCTAACTTTAACTTTGTGGGTTTTACATTTATTTCTTCATCTATACATTGCCTTCTCTTCTATTCCCACCTTTACCTGTATCTTCTTCATGTAAAAGCACTTTGTAACTGCTCTTTTGAAGATAAAGTTTTAAAGTTTGCATGCTTGCTTGCACTCTACAGCCACAAAAGAGACAAAAGCAAAAACCAAAGAACAATCTGAGGAAACTTTCTCACTTTGTTATGTTTCAAAGCAGCTACTGTATCAAACAACATACAAGTTCAAGGACATTATAGGGCTCATTCTGCTGCTTGCAGATAAACCAATAAATCAGGTAAGAAGTCTCTTAAAATCACCTATTTAATCCTCTTCAGAAGAGTCCAAGATCAGCATTTTTTTCACCAGAACTAACTCATCTATGGTCTTTGAATTTTATGCTTTAATAAAGGCTTTGCAGATAAACCAATAAATCAGGTATGAAGTCTCTGGTAGAAGATACAGGACCCCCAGGACTCTCACCAGCAGACATAGGAACAGTTTTTTCCCCCAGACCATCAGACTTTTAAATATATAATTCATACGACACCTTCTCACACAAAAATATATCTTATACTGTATTTACTGTATATGTTCTTAATGTATATGTTCTTAATATGCCCTTGTACAAAGTATTTCCTTTTATAATTGTAATATATATATAACGTAATAAAACTTATTATTTTAATGGAGCTTACCAGCAAAAAGCATTTCACACGATTGTACCTGTATAACCGGTGTGACAATAAACATGTTGAATCTTGAATCTTTAAATCCCCTATTTATACCTCTTCAGAAGAGTCCAAGATCAGCATTTTTTTTCACCATAACTAACTCATTTATGGTCTTTGAATTTCATGCTTTAATAAAGGCTTTGGATGCATATTTATCTGGATAGAAAACTACTTTTATTAACTTTATTTACTAGAAAAACTCTAGACAGAAACTCATCAATCAAACTTCACAAATATCTGTATTTTGTTCTGCAATTTGCAGGAAAAATCAGCATCAGCATCAGCAGCTCCCTTTCTTTTCTTACCTCCAGATGTCCAACGATGCAGAAGCGTTCTGGCTCCTCCAGGCCACAGGTGGAGGTGACTGAGAGCTTGTGAGCCCGGCCGATCAGCAGGTCACCGGTGGCCGGATAGCAGCTGCCCTCGGTGCAAACATCTGCAAAATCTGGCAGTAGCTGGGCCCTGACTGGACACCACAGGGCTGCTGCAGGGAGGAAAAACACACAGCTGTCAGTGAATAAAAACCTGGGAAATACTCACATACATCTGCACAGATTGTCTTCTTTTGCTTCAATTATAAAACCCAGAAGCAGAGGATGTTTTTAATTAAAATCACATGGATTCTCTCTGTAGTTATTGAGCAGTAAAAAAGTTGTCAAACTTTCCTGCAGCAGCTTCACCCTTCCTCATCTTTAAAACTCTATAATTTCTGGTAACAATAAATGAATAATGGTTTACATATGGCTGTCATTAAATGTGTTGTTGCTTCTGCAGATGTTTTTTGGCAGCTATACAGCATCCTGACTGCACATCACAAAGTTTTTACATTAAACAACTTTAAAAATAAAACATAAACTCACCCAAAGTTGTTATAATGTGGATTATGAGCGACATATCCAAGTGCTGGACATTGACAGCAGGTCTTGTGGATGATGTTGATGCTCCTGCAGCTGAGATAGAGACAGTGTGAGTAAGAAGAGTAAATAAGTCAGAGGGAGTTTTCTTGTACAAGTCCTTAAGTATGGGGTGTGGAAAGTGCCACTCTAAGCATTACCCTGTGTATGAAGTAAGGATAGTGCCACAGCTGACTAAAGAAGACTGTAGTGGGACATGTACAGCTGTACAGATGGCAATAAAGTTTCTAAATGACAATATAGCTTCGGCATTTTCACATTACTTAATAAAAAAAAATAATAATAAAAATAATAATAATTTATTCAGCATTTTAAAATACAGCGAAATTTCAAGGGGGTAAAACAATCATAATAAAGTGTTAAAAAAATTAAACAAATTTAATATGCAATTAAAAGCGTTAAAATAGGATAATTAAAATTATAGGCAAAATATGTCAAGAGATAAAATTACTGCAAAATTATAGTAATTTTAAATCCTGTAGGATGTCTAGGAGGAACAGGTGAGTTTTAATATTAGATTATTTTATTGGCTAAACTAATATTTGCTGAAAATATGGGCCATGCTGATGTATTGTCCGAGGTGGAAGAAGTACTCAAAACTTTTACTTAGGTAAAAGTAGCAATACCACAGTGTAGAAATACTCTGTTACAAGTTAAAGTCTTGCATTCAACATTTTGGTAAGAACAAAAGTAGGCGATGAGCATTACAATATATTTACAACACCAACAGTAAAAGTACTCATTATGCAGAATGACCTAATTAAGAATAATATATATTATAGTATTTTATTATAACTATTAATGCATTAATGAGTTCATCACTTTGATGTTGCAGCTGGTAAAGGTGGAGCTAATTCTAATTACTTTATATAATTGTATCTGCTGGGTAGGTGAGTTTTATCTAACATTATAATTTATTTGTTGATTATATTTATTTATTTATCATAATTTGTGTTATTAATCTGCAATTCAGAGACAAAGACAGTTAGTATTGGTTCTCTAAAACAAAGCAGAATTTCAACAGCATATACAGACTTCTTGAAGGAAGACACAAACATAAAAACAAAAAAGAAATGTTTTTTTGGTTCGGTGCAAATCTATTTTGGTGGACTGCACAAATACTGTAAATTCAGAAGTCTGGATTTTAATTTAATAAATGAATGACAGCACTGCCTCCTTGTGTTGTTAATGAGGAACTACAGCTTTAAACAGCCACAACTAAAAACACACTGCATTGTTGCCTCATGTTTTCATATCCTGTTTGTTTAAATGTTATTATTATTTACCTCTTTCTTTTATAATAACATTAACTGTAAAAGGAGGAATGAAAATTCTACAGAAAAACTGAATTCAGTTAAACTGCACAGTGAGGTTGATGTTAAGACTGTTTTGTTGGTGTCAGTAGAATATGAATAAGATGCACATAAATGAAGGTAAAGTGTCATTAAAGACCCAATATAATAATAATAATAATAATAATAATAATAATAATAATAATAATAAAAATAATAAAATAAATAAAATAATAATAATCAAATAATATCCAAAAAGAGGATTATTGCCAAGTAGACTTTCCCATTTTGCCTTGGTGTTTTGGTGCATAATGAAAAACAAGTACTGCAAAAGTCAAGAATCATAACTATAAAACAGAAAAATAACAATAAAAATGTATATAAAATATATTGATTTTCAAAATTAAAAGAGCTGTACAATGTTTAAAAGACTTAATGTAAACCTTAAAGCTCCAATAAGACCCAAGTTGTGCCTCAAATTCTTTGGGATTAGGGATACGCAGTGAAAAGCGTTTGGATTTGTCCCTTTCTTTCTTTTAAATCTTTCTAATTAAAACCACAGAACGAAACAGAAAATGTGTCATATTAAACTCTGCACATTGAAAAAAGTGTTTGATGAAAAACCCTCAGCATGTGTCCAGAAGTCATTTCGACTTCCTGCCGGAATAATCAATTATGTTCTGAAAGTCACTTTGCTTTACCCTGTAATTCAGGTGAGTGTGTTCGTGTGTGTGGGCGGTATGAGTCATTTTAAAATTCAGGAGCAGACAGGAAGGACGTTGGTGAAAAATAAAAAGTACTTCTGAGATGCAACGGAGGCATAGAGCGTTTCCTTTTCTGACGCTGGTTTTTCTTTTTCTGCAGTCGGACGGAAACACGTTATTATTATCAACCAATCACAGACGAGAATCTGCTGATAATGGGCCTTTGCAGAACTCAACTCTTTTAAAAAAAATAGTATTGATTGTCCTAGCAGGGACGTTTCAGCTCCCACAAATCCCAAAATGTCCTCCTAGCTTGCTGTTGATGTTTTAAAAGTTTGCAGTTTAACATCAACAATGAGCCAGGAGGAATTTTGGGGAATTTGGGGATGCTCTTGGGTGCTTTACAACATATAAAAGTGTTTCAGTTCATTGTTTAGCTGTCGCTCCCGCAACTTTACTGTTCTGTTTCACTCTCACAGCTCTAATGGCGTCGCTTTTGGCAGCTGTTTGCAGCATAAAAGCAGCTAAAGAGACAGATATTTCCCTCAAGAGTTGGTGGAGACCAAAAACAGAGCTAAAATAGAGAGAATATTGGGCTTAAATTTATAGCTATTCCTCATTTTTCTTGCATTTTCCTACTAATGTCCAGCAACACGTGTCAATTTACGCTTGTTACATGCATACAGTCTTTTCAAAATAAACTTCTGTCTGCACAGGAAACAACTTGGATAGGTTTAGGCAACAAAACAACTTGATTAGGTTTAGGAAAAGATTGTGGTTTGAGTTAAAATAACACCAGAAGTGGTGTTACTTAAGTACGGAAGTTATGTGATAAATGAATGTTGAATTCTGGTTTCACACGGGACATGAACACCGGTCCGGTCCAGTGTTTTTTGACCCACACATCCACCCCGACATCCTCCCTATGCGGCATTGATGAAAGGGTTAATGTTTTAAGACAAAAAGACCGGACAACGTCGTAGTAGTGACCTGTCAATCACAAGGTAGCCACGCCCTGCTTTATGGTCTATTTGACTCTAAATGGGACCATAATTAACTAAATGAACATCATGCTGTATTGAGGAAGACTTGAAACTAGTGATTGAGACCATAAACTTATGTTTACAATTTCTACTGAGGTAACTTCTTTACAATCAGACTTCTTTTTGCAACCAGAGGAGTCGCCCCCTGCTGGCTATTAGAAAGAATGCAAGTTTAAGGCACTTCAGTATTGGCTTCACTTTCCAAACCCGGGTTTAACTTGCTTCTGTTGAGTCTAAAAGGTGTAATTCTGCTTGCAAAGAGGCCAAAAAACACATTATATTTGTCAATTAAGCAGATAAGAAGATGCTCTCCTGTCTGGTGTTTTTAGAGCTGATACCTGAAAAGTGTTAAGATTTAGAAAGTAAAGCATCACATGATTGTCTGTAATTGGTCTAAGATTTGCAGCATGTTTATTTATAAATCATCGCACCCGTAAAAGTTGTGAGAAGCACAACAATCACGTCACTGGAGGCGTCAAGTTTACGTTTGTTTTTTTTAGCACAGAGCTCGATAATTATGTGTTTCCCACTTTTGACTTCCCACGTCTGCTCATGAACGACGGCATCGATCCCACCAACTCTGTTTGTTTTGAAGAGAAAGATGAAGGAGTCAACATATAGAGTCTGACCAGGTCGACTACGGAATGAATTAAAACGTTCGGTCTCTCTGTTTTCCCCACATGCATGTGTTTCTACATCACACAGTAATCTGCTGAGTCAGCTGACCTGTGGAGATGTGGAGACACTGGGATTTACAGCATCTGTTCAGGCTGTGTGTTTAATTATAAAACCAGTTAGAGCCCGTCTGTGGGTCAATAATACGCTCTGATATCGGCTTTTCACAAATAAACAGCATCACTTTTAGCAGGTGTTCAAAAAGAAATCGCAGTATGTGAATCTTCTATAACACGTGTTTCTGTTTTCCTCAGTTTCTTCCCCTTTTATGTGCAAACTGCAGCATAACTGAGCTAATTGTTCATTACTGGATATCCATCTCTGCTCTGGTGCGGTCACACGTGGGAATTTGAGTTCTCACGGGATTTGTGAAGTTGCCTGGTGACACAACTCTAATTGTGGTCCACCTAAAGCTCGTGTTAGGGTTCCTATTGGATCTTGTCACATTACACGAGTAAAAATAGACACCAAAAAAACAGACTTTACTCTATTTTCAGCAGATTCTGGCTACCATAAAATAAATGTCATGGTATTATTTTACTTTTGTTTGTTGTTGTTGTTTCTGTCTCTTGTCTCGTCAAGTCTCCAATGTGTTAATCTCTTACTTAATCATATTATATATTAGTCTGCAGAGATGTGGACTCGAATCAGTGTGACGTGGACTCACACGAGTCGACTCATTTCCCTGTTTATGAGGACTTGACAGAAAATAAATTACTTGAGACTCGACTTGGACTTGGAAGTTAAAGACTGGTGATTTGATTTGACAGTTTAAATATTAAATATTAAAAATGTTTGTCGTTGTCAGTGTTTACCTTACCACTGTCGGTGTAACGTTACCCAGAATATGAGCGCAAACTGGGAATGGTATTGTCATGACTACCCTGTCATTCAACTCCTCCTTGCCATGATCGGATGACTAACCCTATCATTATTAGACAGGTATTAATACCTTGTCCTTTCTCTTTATATAGACCGAATGCAGTACCTCGGGGGGGGGAAAGTGAGTTTGATTTGGGACTTGACCTGCCTTAACCCTCTGAGACTCGTGGGATTGCCGGCGCCCAATTGTATTCGTGTTAGTCCCCATAGTACCATTTTTTTAAAAACTTGACTTCACTGTATAAAATGACCTGTGGTGACCTCTAGGATAATCACAGCCTCATGAAACTTTATAACCACAAACTAGAGACCTAGAGCATTCAGAGGATGGATGGCTTTCCTAGCTAGATTGACAATAAGGGGGTTTCTGAGCAGTTTACACAACAGAAGTGCTCGCCATCCAATCACCGAAAAATGCAATTCTTGCAGAAATCTCAAAATGTCAAAAGTTTTTGACACCAAATCACAGCATGGCATTTTCTATGGTGTTCCTCAAGGTCTTGGTGTCTTAATGTGGTATTTTGGAGGGATTATTTATCAATTTTATCAATTCTCAAGTGGTATAAAATGGTTAAATTTAGCACCAAATCTGTGTAACAAATGGTATTACCCCAAAAATTGCTTATGAGACATAATAGAGCTTGGGAATGGCCATAATATACTTATATCATAATGTTCTAAGCCCTTATACACTTTCACAATATATTTTAATTGATTAATTAATGTTTATTTCTGATTTATGACTAGAACAACTCGACACACAGTGCTGAACAGCATCACAAATTAATCTCCAGGTTCTCAGCTTTCAGATGATGTACACCACTTCTATGTGACATCTACTGTTGACCTGCTATTTCCCCCTAAAGACCCCCTGTAACCCAGTAAAAAAAAGACAAAAATGGGTCTATTGTGGGTCTCTTTAATTAAGGACTCGACTTAACTTGACTTGCCCAAGAAAAAATAACTTGGGACTTGCTTGGGACTTGTTCCTGTCTGTTAGTCTGGTGACCGCTGTTTACATATACTAGACTCTGCTGCTGCTATTGATCATAATTAATAATCAAATGTGTGTGTGTTGGTAGTTTCCTTCAGGTGTGTTTCTGCACCTTTTAAATACCTGAAAACCACAATTTTTTTCTGTTCCCACTCTCCACAAGTCCACTTCTACTGTATTCAGGCAGAAATTAAATAGATTCAAGCTGACATTGATCTACTTCCTTCAAATTGTGCACAGATTTCAAAGCACGAGGCACACAAAAACACACACTAACACACACTCCCTCAACAGCAGGGGTGAACACACTCTGCTTCTTGCAGTTTCCTCCCTCCCCTCCTCCTCCTCTTTTCTTGCCGTCATTTTAATCCTTCGTCCATGCTGAGAGGTACAGTAGATAGACACAGAGTAGAGAGAGGAGAAGAAACACAGAAAGGACCTCCTCTCTCTTTATATTTCTCTGTACCTTTCCCATTCTTTACTTCTTCTGCCTCTCTTCTTTCCTTCCTCTTCTTCTTCTGTGGTTTTATATGCTCAGGTGAGAGATGGGATGTGGAAATTCCTCACCAGCCACCAACAACAGCAGCAGCAGCAGCAGCAGCAACACTGGAGGTGAGAAAACAGGATGTTTATGCCTGAAATAGAAGAACATTTTGTTTATCTTGTAGCAGATAATATAGCAGATTCAAAGCTTCTCTCTCTCTTTAGTTGTATTTAAGTTATTTTAGTAACTTTTTCTGTCATATAATGCTGTTAAAGGTCCAGTTTTTTGCAGGTAAACACATAAAGCTGATGAGATGAGTCACTGCACTCACACCTGTTTCATGTTGTGCACTTTTTGTTTTGGTCTGTGACAGAGTCGGGTTATATTTTCTCTATTTTTACTCACTGTTTATCCTACTTTTAGCTGTTTCTTTTAACCTAATCTTGTACAGCAAAGTATGGATTATGATTAGAATAATGATCTGTGTGAAATCTGTATTATTTGATTGTATATAAGCTGCATGCTGGTTTTAATATCTTACATTTTGCTTTATAATGTTCAGACCTGGCATTTTAACACCAGTATGGTGTGAAAATCAACTTGCTTAAATCATCCTAATATATCTCACATCTCCTCACAGGTTAAAGGAAAATCATGTTTTTAAATATATGTACATGGAAAGCAGTATTAATACTAAAGGGATTATCCTGCTGAAATCATTTTAATAATAATTTGTTTTCAGTAGTTTTGTCCATCATTACAGCAACATAACATTGTTTATTTTTTATCTAAATGTATCTTTTTTTTCCGTGTGAAATAATGGAAGCTTTCACCTTTTCAGGCCTCTAAAAATCCCTCAAATAAATCGTACATAATTATTAATTATGACAATAACATCATTATTTTAAATCATTTGCACAAACTGACTCCGCAAAATTATGGGGAGACATCTCAGCTCAATATTTATCAGTTAAAAATAATCAGTGAATCAGTGTGCTGGTTTTTCATACAGTACGGACTGAGAAACTAGGAAACACACACACGTTTACCTGCATAATTACCTGGTATAATCTTTAGGTTTCTCTTTTTTATTGCTTCTTTTGCGTCAGACATCTTTTTGTTGCTGCCAGATGTTGTTGTTGCAGACAGATGATAACAAAGAGACATTTGTAAATGTTAATTATTATGCAGATTATTAGTTTAACTGAGAAATAAAACAGAGAGCCAATAGGAAAAACATTAATATTCATCTGTGTGTTTGTGACCTCAGGTCCTCAGGAGTCTTCATCAAAGGTGTAAGTTCAATTTACACCTTTTACCTCTTTCATGAAAAGCTCACACACACACACACACACACACACACACACACACACACACACACACACACACACAGACACATTCAGATGTTAAAACATGTCTGTGTTGTTTGACCTTTCTCTGATGTTTCCCGTTAACGTAGAGCTTTTAATGTGTTGGCAGATTAGAGGAGTCGGTGCCAGAAGACGACAAATGGAAGTGAGTCAGTCATTTTAATTCAGATCTTCAATGCTGATCTGTTTATACATATATATTATATATTAAAAATATATTTTACATTTTGCATAATGTGTGTTTGTGTATATAGAAACTATGGAGGAGTGTATGTGGGTTTCCCTTCAGACCTGAGCAACATTCCTCAAGTCCAGATAGGATCACTCAGAGGTAAACACACACACACACACACACACATAAACATCGAAGAACATAAAAGCTACGTTATATTGTCCAATATAGAGCTGCAGAGCAGGCAAAGTCCTTCAGAGAGTCAAAATAATAATTAAAATCCTTCTCTGCTGCTCAGCAAGAACCACTCGTACCAACAGATTTGTTCTAAAATGGCACATGCAAGTGGTTTAAGGAAATGCATTGTGTTAACGTGAGAGATTTTGCACGAAGCTAGTTAACTGCAGTTTTAAAAGGCGAGGAGATGCATCTTTTACTTTTGTACGGCACTTTGTAGGCGCACGTTTTATTGGCGTCCGGTAGTCGCTTTCAGTCCAAAATGGCCGAGGCGTAGCTTTGCTGCTGGGTGCTGACGTTGCAATGGAAAAACAATTGATTTTCACTTCTTGAAACGAGAGAGGGGAGCTAAGTACAACCAAATGCTGAATAAGACATTTTTAGGAGACCAAAGCATCCCCTGCTTTATGGTCTATTTGACTCTGAACATCATGCTGTATTGAAGAAGACTTGAAACTAGCGATTGAGACCATAAACTCATGTTTACAATGTTTACTGAGGTAATAAATCAAGTGAGAAGTAGGCTCATTTTCTCATAGACTTCTATACAATCAGACTTCTTTTAGCAACCAGAGGAGTCGCCCCCTGCTGGCTGTTAGAAAGAATGCAAGTTTAAGGCACTTCAGCATTAGTGGGCACCACATCCAGCTTTCTTAATGCGTCCATGATCGAAGTCCAACTTCGACAAGCAACAAAGTACATTGATATTTAGGCACATATGATCTTCTTCAGGACTTTCTCGAAATCGATCTTTTCGGGGTCGGATGAAAAACAAGACTTTTGTCAGATTGTTTTTCTCTAGTGAACAAATGTGTTTGTGTTTATTTCTAACTTCAGTGTGAGGCAGCATGCTTACGTGACAGTACACCACATATCCAATTCTCGATAACACACACACACACACTCACACACATAGCCTCAATTTCCTGTTGAGTCTCCAGGGTCATGAGAGCATGGGAGAGAGAAAACACTGATGATCACTTCACAGTCTGCATGTTTTTTTGTATATATATATTTTTTTACCCTTACATGCGTGTATTTTATGTATACAAGTACAAGCTGTATATTATACCTTGTTAGTGCTACAAGTGCATTTAATTGAATATTTGATGTGTGTGTTAATTAATTAAACTGTCGTCCACAGAGCATGAGAGAGACTTGTTGTCCCTCAGGAGGCCGCTGTGGGGGGACGGACTCTAATTATAACGAAGAGCCAGGTGTGTATGTGTGTGCTTTGCTTCAGTTTGTGTGTGTGTGTGTGTGTGTGTGTGTGGACCTCCTCCAGTTTCTCATTAATGAGAGCTATGATGTCACGTCAGCGGTTAAAGGACCACACCGTTGTTTTTGCTCATTTCACCTCACTTCTTAAAAGCTTACTTACCTAGCGGAGGAGTATTCACTTGGTTGCAATGTGCAACCTCACCACTAGATGGCACTAAATCCTACACACTGCTCCTTTATTTCATCTTAAAAGAACAAAATCTCCTTGTAATTTAAGAGTAATTATTCAGTGTTGCATTAACCTCCTGGGTGTTTTGTTCTGATGTGATTATAATAAGTATCATGCACTCATAATGTGCTTTTGGTTTAATTTTAACCAGTTAAATAAAATCCTTGAAATTAATCATGCTGTTGTTTTTTTTGTTTTTTTAAAGGTTCAAGAGAAGAATGATACGGCAGAAGAGGAAGAAACCCTGCAGGCGTTCTTCAGGTCCTCAGTGTTTGTCATCAGGAACTCACCAAGTCTCAGATGGGAGAACAGCAGCACCCAGCGGAGCCAATCTCCTCTCCCAGCGTCCTCCGTGAGGACTTTAATGGGATCAGCTTCACCTGGTTTAACTGGCCGTGGAGCCTGTTGCGTCAAACAAACAAACCGGATAAAGACATTTGTGCTTTTATGGAAGCAGATGGACTTCTAAAAACGACGGTTTTGCTGTTTAAAAAGAGCCGTTTAGATCGTTCAACGAAGAGGCCGCAGGGTTTTTATTCCAGCGAGTCGACTCCACTGGGTGCACTTCGTTTGCTGCATGTTGTGTAGCTGCTTAATGAAGCGCCAGCAGCAGGTGATACAGTGAATGTCTATCAGCTGATTATCACAAAATGGCAGATAAGAGAGGCGGAAGCTGTGGTAGCTCTGCATGTTGAGGGGGTGAGTAGAACTAATTTAAGGTCTGAATATCAAGTAGGACTAGATGTAAAACACATTAAAGGATAGGTTTGGTTATATTCAGTCAATAAAACCCATAAAAACACCAAAACCTTCAATTGTTTGTGTATCAACACCTGATATATCTTCTTCCTCTGTGCCAAAAACATTGGGTATCGAGAATCGTGGAATTTCACTGACTATTTCACTAGTACCGACTACTAAATTTCTGGTATTGTGACGTCTCTGCAAGACCTCCAAAGGTTAATTTAAAGTTTGTCAAACTATGTGAAGGACATTTGCTTAATTATAACAATAAGAAACGTTAGGGAACATTTTTCTGAAAGTTTACAAAGTGCTTTACAGTATAAAAGTAATAGACATTTCCGTACTCACCTGCACTTTGGTTTGTTTGTTTGTTTGAAATGGAAACCTGCAGACTCTTGGCGTCTCCAGGACACAATACAGGACAGTAAGTGGCTCCTGCTGTGAGGTGACGTCAGTGAATCGTCTTCTCCTTTGGGTGTTTATAAGGTTAAGAAATGGAAGCTGCATGAATGTAACTGAACAGAAAGTCTGCTGTCATTTACCTTCTTTGCTCGAGGTGAACCCACGAGGGAAAACAGCTATTGGTTGCTTAGGAAGTTAATACACATGCATATAGGCTGCAGTCCCTGATCCTGAGTGGAGAAAGAGAAGTTACAGCTCAGCTGGACGGACTTTGGTGCTTTGAATTGTACAGTTTGTACATGTGAGACAAGACATGACAGAACGTAGGGCCACTGACTGTGTTGGTACCGGCACATCCGCCGATAAATTACAAGAAATTGCAGAACAAAATTTATGTGAGAAGATATACGTCGCCATTACACAAGTTTATTTTCCAAATGTAAAATGTCTCATTTATTACATATTTTGGTCACAATTCTGTAATAGACTAATTTAAAGCATCTTTATCAAATTTGCTATTTTTCATGAAATGTGCCGACTAGAGCTGCAACAATTAATCGATTAGTTGTCAACTATTAAATAAATCTGTAACTATTTTGATTAATCGATTAATCGGTATGAGTATTTTTTTTAAGGAAAAAAAAAAGGTCTAAATTCTCTGATTCCAGCTTCTTAAATGTGAATATTTTCTGGTTTCTTTCCTCCTCTATGACAGTAAACTGAATATCTTTGAGTTGTGGACAAAACAAGACATTTGAAGACGTCATCTTGGGCTGTGGGAAACACTGATGGAAATTTTTTCACCATTTTCTGACATTTTATAAACCAAACAACTAATCAATTAATTGAGTGACAGATTAATCGACAATGAACATAATCATTAGTTGCAGCTCTTGTGCAGAATATATGTCCTAAATAGGTATTGTTATTTCTCTCAAAATTGAATATTTGAATGTTTTCAGTTAGTATAAAGTCAAACTAATCACTGATCTGAACTTTCAATGGTTAATAAAATACTCTTCAGTTGAAATTAAATCCTTTTAATTTGGTTTTGGAAACAAAAAACTTCTGCTTTGATACAAAACTTCATCTACTTGATCCACTTCACGATGAAAGTGTTTAACGGAACAAACCACAAACTGTCAACAAAGAGGCAAAGTCAGCTGTGAAAAGTCACAGGTGCATTAATGCATGTAAGGAACGGGTGAACTTAAAGTGCATTGGAATGAACGTTGTGTGTGTATGTTGCTTTACATCCTGAGGTTTACGTGGTTTGGAGAGGAATGTTGTCACTTATAAGGCATGTGAGGTATTATAGAAGCTCATTATGTGTTTATATCACACATATGAACCAGCTGGTGGACTAATAGAAGTTATGCAGCTCACCAAAAACGTCACATTGAGCCCTGACTTCCCTTTCTGATGACCACTTCCTCTCCTGACGCCAGCTTCCTGTACAGCTGCGTCAGTTCATCAGATTGTGGCATTTTTGACTCTGGTGTGCAGGGAATATCAAAGTCCGACGACACCTGAGACTCCGAGAGCTCCTCCAGCTCTGATTGGACGTTGCTCTCCTTCTCCTGAGACGCCGTATGTGTCCTTGAGTCTCCTTGGTCCCGCCCTCCCTGCTCTGGTTGGAGGATCAGAGTGTCGGGTAGACACGAGTCCTGGTTCTGGGAGGAATGGTTTGACAGGGAGGTGGAGAGGGTCAGACTGAAGTTTTCTTCGTTATCTGGGGTTTCTTCTTCTTCGCTGAACAGCTCTGGGGTCTGTGAGTCAGTCATTTTGGAGAGGGCGGGGCTTGGGACGGAGCAGCAGGATTGTAATTGGCTGTTGAGGCTGTTCTGGCTGTCAGTCGGCGTCTCCGTGGTGAAGAAGTCGTCCCATTTTGGAGGATTACAGGAGCCACTTCCTTCAACGTCAATCGTCTTTTTCTCAGTTTTCTTCATCACCTCCTCCTTCGCCACTTTTGTATCGCCCTTTACTTCGTTCTCCTCCTCTTCCTCATCTTCCTCTTCACCATTGGACTCGGTGCAGTCCACATAGTTGCGTCCAACAGGCTGCTCGTCTGTGACCGTCAGAGGAAAAGACTCCTCCACAGACACAGGGGGCGCTGTTTTCAGAGGACTCTGAGCTTTCACTGAGAGTTACAGGTCAAAAAGAACATTTTGTAAATAATAAATAAATTAAATTCATACATACACCTAAAAGAAAAAGAAGTTAAAATAATTATGCACCGTTTTTTATATCTTGGTTCAGCGCCATCTTCTTCCTCACTGGTTCCAGGTCCAGTCCGTCAAACAGCCCGTCATCGCTGTCTGAATCTGAACAGAGAAAAACAGACAGTTAGTGCTTTCATTAGACAGGCTGACAAGAGTTAATTAAGTTTGTTAATTCACAAAGCTGCTATTGATCAGTGATGACGAGTAAAAAAATCTACCCCTAAAATGTAATCTCCTGCACATGTGAAATAATCATTTAAAAATATTAAATATACTCCTAATCCTGAATCATTCTTATCTTCAATTTTATTGTTGAGATTCATCTTTTTATCACCATTTCAGTAGAGTTTTAGTTTAAAAAATACCAGATTTAAGGAATATTTGCACAAAAGATCAATGATCAACATATGCTTGATATTCCCTGTTCTGCTCCTACGTTGTAATTAAACGTATTAAATAAAAATGAAAATTATTTGAAATATGATTTAAAAAAAGTTGCCAAACACTAATTGTGGATCAAAAAGATAGATATTGTAATACCTTTTGTAGCATTCATTTTCCTTTATGTAAATTAAAAAGTTGACACCATAAATAATGCAGTTATATCTATTTTTTTTTTTACCTTAATGCTTTTTTTAAATTAAAAAAAAAAAAAAAAACTCAGACAACAGCTCAGGTATTTACAGTAGTAATACAACATGTAATCAAAATATTTTTTGTGTAGGTTGTAACATGTTTGTTCGGTCATGGTGAATATTTTCTGCACATGCAAACCAGTAGCATAAACAGAAATATTGAGATGCACATTATTGGGTGGCACAAAAATAACTAATATCTACAATAATATCTATAATCCTGGAAGAGGCTTATTGTGTCCTGTTATATATATATATAACATAATCATTTTAGGATAACGTCACCTAAGTTCAGTGCATTATCGTTTTATTATTATTTGTTGAGTAATAATAGTAGTAGTAGTAGTAGTATATTGCTCTTCTTCTTTGGAGTGCAGCTGCAACATTTAGGAAAGTTTTTCACAGGCAGCAGCCTGACAGTTCCCCAAAAGTGAAGCCAAAACATCTGGATCACCCCCTGGTTGCTGGCTGTTAGTTTAGGAAGCGCTTCATTTGATATGCAGCAGAGTTTTCAACGAGCATTTCAAACGTCAATATTGCAGTCAATCATATTCATTTGAATGTGGAAAGTCAAAATCGTGATTGCGAATAATATTAAATTAATTGTGCAGCCGTACTCTGTTGTTATTTTTTTCATTACACACACAAACAGGCCCGAAATACACACACATGCTGCACACACAGGACCTAGACATGCCGGCTCATTTACCAATGAGAAGTCACATTTACTGTGCCGGATGAGAGGCATTGAGGGGAGCAGGTGTGCCGGGCTCGGCGCTCTGTTGGGGGAGGAATCTTCAGCTGTGTAGCCTGGCATCTCTAACATATCTTTGTGATGTGTCTCTTTAAAAAAAATCAAACTAAGAGCTCTGTATCGGCATTAATACACGAAATCACCGTCAGTTATCATCTATAAGTATGACCTAATGAGACCTGCTGGCTGAGTGCGCCCTCTGCTGGAGCCCTCCGAGCTAACACTTTAATATCATTCACAAGTTTTATTAACTCATCCATCTTTCAAATTACACGGTAAAGGCCCACCCGTCCCTTAACGTCTGATGCAAAGAGCTTCTTGTATTTATAACAAAATATTTGCAAACAAGAAAAAAAATGATTGTCGTCCCCTGGAAAGACACGGTTTATAATTCATATTCCAACAAGGTGACCTGTAAACAAGCCTCACATCTACGGAGGCAGTTAGAGGTGTTATAGTGCAGAACACCTGTTGTGGTTATAAATATATATATGTATATATATGTGTGTGCGTTTGTCTCACCGTATGTAGGTCGCTCCACCACGCAGCGTTTCAGGACTCCCAGAGGTTTGTATACGGACGCTGCTTCATCAGACTGGCTCCTGCACATCAGATTCAACCTGTTCAAACACACAGTGACAACGTTATTACGGCTGTTTAACAGTTTTTTATCAATAATTATCATTGCAATCAACATACCAGCTTAGTGCACAAACAGAGTACCTCATACACTTCAAAACACTTAAACTATCCCTTTAACATACAGTAGTTTCATCATGACATGTTTTGCTAGATGACTAAATAAAGCATCGCTGAAAATGTTGGTCTGCAGGTTTACATGAAATCAAAATAAATGAAACTTCACTCACATCTGTGTCACCTCAGTCAGTGTCCGACCCAAAGGGATAACACTGGCGTAGATGTTGACTGGCTGCAGGTAGGCGAGGAAGTTTTTAATCTGAAATCAGAGAGAAACATTCAATATTACATGTGTGTGTCGAGTGGATAAACAAAGACATGACACATTACATCTACTTGATTACAAAGGCCTTAACAGTATTTAACTTTGAGAAAAGGAGTGCACCATTATGAGCTGTGGAGAAGCTTCTATTAGACTCACGTATGTATCAAACTTAATATACTGTCCATATCTAATAACAGTCACATGGTTTAATAATTTAAGTATAACATGGATGTACCTCTGAGTAGGAGGAGTGGAAACTGAAGCAGGCTCTGAAGGAACTGGCTCCTGTTCTGGAAAAACATCAACAATAACAAAAGGCATATTTAGCGCTCATCAACCAAACCTAATGTGATTTATAATGAATTCTTCTTTCAGTGTCTTTTTAAAACCAAGCATCTTATGTGAATCTACTGACATTTTTAAATGTAATCAGACCTTGACAGGAGTTAGTATTTCCACCAGCTCTAGAGAGACATCTGAAGCTGCTCTTACTGTATTATAACGTTGGTTTTCCTCATTCTCTCTCCGAACCACATGGTGGACGGTTTGATGCTGATGATGCGAAGAGGAGTCCCGTCGGCGGCTGTGCAGCCACACGGCAGCCGGTTGCCTTGGAAAAACTCCTCGTCCTACACGCACACAAAAATAAATCAGAGTTTATTATTATAGATAATCTGAAAACCTCATATCCCTGTGCCCACTTCTGGCTCTGAATAACCAGAGAGAAACCGTGGATATGTATGTGTGTGTGTGTGTGTGTGAGTGTGTGTGTGGGACCTTTGGGTGTCGACAGGCGTGGATCTGCGTCCTGCGGTCAGTCGTCACGTAGCTCAGGATCTCCGGCATCTTCTTGAACATCTCCAGACTTCTGACATGAATCTGAGAGTTCAATCAAACAGCAACATATGTGAACATTTAACTGTGCCTTAGCAGGAGATGTTTACATGCATGGATCATGCATTATAGAGTATGTGTGTGTGTTTCTGTTACCTGTGTGTTGAACTCCTCTCCCAGGTTGGTAAACAGGTATTCATATCCATACGCAGCTTTACAGTTGAGCCACACGACGTGATACGAACTCTGACTGATCCAGTTTCCAACCAGCTCTGAGATCCCGTTCAGACAAACCTCCTGCACACACACACACATGAACAATTATATATATTCTATAATCATCAGTCAGGATTACATATAGAAAAACACATCATGCATCTATGAATGAAATGGTTCAAACACAAATACACATTAAAACCACAGAAAACTATCACATCCTCAGTATTCTTATGGGCTTTATCAACAAGGTTCAAACCACGTGATAAGCAACTAATGACTATTTTTGAATCATCAACTATTATTAATTACCCTTGAATAATCAATTAATCATTTGAGCTATAAAATCTCTATAAAGAAAATTCGTGAACAATGCTCATCACAGTTTCCAGAAGCCCAACGTGACGTCTTCAAATGTTTTGTTTTGTGCGACCAACAGTCCAAAATCTAAAGATATTTGTTTTGGATTTGAAGTAGACAACAAACATCTCAACATTTGAGAAGCTGAAACCAGTAAAAAACTAATTGATAAATGGTTGCAGCTCTAATTTCTAGGACACTTCCAATGTTTTCCACTCTCATTTCATTACCAGACCAAGCACAAAGTGTTTGAGTTGCGTTGTTTTTGTTTGGTTAAATCATTTCTTTTTTTCTTTGCAAGATGAAACGTACCCGAGTGGGAATCTGGTAGAATCGAGGGTCGTAGAAAGTGGAGTCCAGATAAACACTCTGGATGTCCTTCACTCTGTGTGTGAAACAAGACACATGAAAGTTCAAGTGACAGAAAACATCAGCAGATGCAGTGAAAGCCTAAATAATGTCGGACATTTACTGTCTAGTTCTCCAGAGCTTCTGTTACTGTTTAAAGACTCGATGAAACAGTGAAGATGTTCATCATCAGGACCGACCTGCTGCCAGAGTGCAGATGTTCTATTCTCGAGACGTCTCCGGCCGCCAACCTGAAGTCTCCTGTATACAGAACGTTTCCCTGAGAACCCTCAAACAGGAACCTGCACACAGAAACACACCACCACACCTTTGACTATTGATGTTTAACAATTATTTTTCAGAAAAGATAAATATGCTTTTCACAACAGACATAGAAAATTAGGAAGCGTTTAAGAAGGGTTTGACTTGCATAACAGAGCCGGGACAGTGGCCTGCAGGCAGCAACGTGACCACGATCTCTTCTTTCTGTCAAGCAAACACCAGACAAGATGGTTAAAGAAAATCAGTTAGAAGGAAATGAAAATGACGAGCTAAATCTACATGTGTGACTGGACTAAAGGAAACAATCTTCAGTTTTTACCTCTCCAGTCGCCTCGTCAACCAGAGAAATCTGATTTGGGCTCTCCAGCTCTAAGGGAACCTAAAACAAATCATTCACCAGGAGAGAAAGAACAAAATATGGAAAATCTAAAGAAGATGAGACAAAACTGCCAATTCTACCAAAATACCAGAATGCAAAACAACCGTAAGACTTGATGGTTGTGTGTAAAAGCCAAAGATTACTCTCTGACACACAGGAAATCAAGTGAAGTAGAAAAACTCCTGTTTTCTCCTGGAATCCAACTAACAGTGTTAAGATATAAAGATATTTAACAGTGAGGTTTCGTGTAAGTAAGCAGATAAATCTACTCTTAATTCACTTTGATTGTGGTATTCACAGTTACTCAGTAGTAGATAATACTCCTAACCTGCATACACAGTGAAAATGACAGTAACAGAGGAGACTTACGATGCATTCCTCCCAGAAAGCGTACTTGGGATTGCTCAGCAGAAGTTCTTTGGTCACGAAGGAGCAGTAAAGCCTTACGGTACGACTATAAACCAAGAGAGAAAACAGCAAATTATAAATGTTAAATTCTTGTTTAGCTCTAAATTTGGCTGAATTATAAAAGGCAGAAGTGGTAAAACGAAGAGCCGTTTGGGAGCCGAAAGAGCCGGATCTTCTTGGTGTGGTGAGCTGAGCCAAATGATCTGGCTCACTAAAAAGAGCTGGGATTCCCATCACTAGAACCTGAAAATGAGCACCTTTAATATGGGACCTTTATTATTTCAAGAGGTCAAGTAAAGTTCAACCTGAACTGCAGTTTTCTCTTCAGTATTCGTCCTTTCAGTCCTTTCATGTGATCTGTTAATAAGATAAAAACAGTTACACACTTGTGATCTGTTGTCAGAAGCCTCTGTGAATGATCAATAGTATTTAATATTGATAAATTCAAAGCTAACACACAGACAGGTTGATGTGAAGTCTCACCTTTGTGACAGTGGGAGAGGAAATAAGCCCGGGCATGTAGGTTCTCCCGGTCGAACCGGTCCAGAGAAACGGAGGGATACTCCTTCATCCGGCCTGCAAAGGAACTCATCTTCACCCAGAACCTTCTGGTGGTATCGTGTGAGATTAATTAAACGTTATTTCCAGCAGAGAGAACATATTTATGTTGACATCACCGATATTTGTTTGTCCCGCCCATCAAATTCCTCTTCTTCATCTTCTTCTTCTTCTTTGAGGTTTATTGGCGGTTGGCAAACAACGATTTGGTGCATTATCGCCACCAACTGGTCTGGAGTGTGGATCATTCTGGCTAATCATTTCTATATCCTAAAAAATAAAAAATAAATAAAAATAAAAATAAAAATAAAAATAAAAATAAATAAATAAATAAATAAATAAATAAATAAATAAAAGAAAAAGAAAAAGAAATAAATAAAAGAAAAAGAAAAAGAAAAAGAAGAGAAAAAGAAAACAAACAACCTCATATTTATCCAATCATATTAATTTGTCTAAGATACTGAAATAATGTTCTATAACACTCATTTAGTGAGTTCTTTTGTAGAATATCTATTAAATCAAAGTGTACTTTAATCTCTTTGAGGCCTTGACTCAAATCTTTCTTCCTCACATCTCTCACAATGCAACATTACATGCTCCACCGTTTCCTCTTGTCCACAATAATTACATTTACCTGTGTCATGTTTATCTATTTTAAATAGTGTGCTGTTTAGTCCAGTGTGTCCAAATCTAAGTCTTGATATGATTGTCTCATCTCTCCTGTTCCTTCCTACACACCTCATTTCTCCCACTTTCCTTTGAACTCTGTAAAACCACCGTCCTTTCCTCTCTTCCTCCCATTGCTTCTGCCACCTTTCCCTCAGTCTCTGTTTAATAATGCTCTTCATTTCTGTTTTGCTGAAGCTATAACTGTCAAATCAATGTAGTTATTTTTGTTGTAGCCTTCTTTGCAATCTTATCTACCATTTCATTTCATTTGACCCCTATGTGTGCTGGTATCCATAAAAATATTACTGTAATCCCCATCATTTGAATTCTGTATAATGTTTGTTGTACTACAATCAAACTGTCTGGTCTGCTGTCTGAATGACTGAACTGTAAACTAACTAGTGATGAGCAAATGATTGCTCTCAATGGTCTGGCCTCCTCTATCCTCTGCATTGCTAACTGTATTATAAGCATTTCTGCTGTGTAAACTGATAAATCATCACTGACCCTTTTCCCTGCTTGGATATGAAACTCTGGTATAATAAATGCAACTCCTATTTTCAAGTCCTCTTCTTCTTCGTCGTTTCTTTTTATGGCGGTTTCATGTGCACTTTAGTGGGTACTTCAGCCGCCTACTGTCAGTTTCCGGTAGTCTTCTTAACTTATTAACTAAACCTTAAGATTTTTTTTTTACATTTTGCTTGACACATGCTTTCTTTCTTCAAACACCAGATTAATAATACCCCAAAATACTGACTCAAAGTAGTCAATTTCTTTCTCTTTGTCGTTTGTCGCCATCTCCTGGAACCTTTTAGTCTTCGGTCCTCCAACACAGAAGAAGAAGATAGTTCACGGTAACCAGGCAACCAACCAACGCTAACAAACTGGCTGTCTGGAAAGAAACTCATTTTATAAACGCATGTAAGTAAACTGTTCCCAGTCTTTTCATTAAAAATAATAGTGGTAATTTGCGCAAATGTGAGTGTATGAGACTGGGCAATCTCTCATTTGACGTTATAAAAAAAAAAAATATTATTATGTTATTTTTCGTCTTTTGTAGCCTGGAAAATGCAAAACCTCTATTCAAGAATGTTGTATTTTAAAGTATCACTGCTTATATTTAATTATGCTGATATATAATTCTCATTTCGATCCTCTACAATGCTTAGTGTCAATTCTTTAATTCGGCGTACATTGTAATACATAAAGTTGCACTTATTTTTGTAAAATGTCACTTTTTTATGAATGGCAAGCCTGTTAAACTCACTGTTCCTCTGTCAAAACACGTCAGTTCCATGTTGACATCCATTGGACAGTTAGTGCTGCTTGGTGGATCATTTGTTTGCCGAATTTGCCAGAACATCTTTAGGAAATGTTTTATGCATTGTTGTTCCAATAGACCTATGTGTCTTTGCCGATTCTTAAAGGTCCCATATCGTGCTAATTTTCAGGTTCATACTTGTATTTTGTGTTTCTACTAGAACATGTTTACATGCTGTAATGTTAAAAAAAACCTTTATTTTCCTCATATTGTCTGTCTGAATATACCTGTATTCACCCTTTGTCTGAAACGCTCCGTTTTAGCACATTTCAACGGAATTGCAACGGAATTGCAACGGAATTGCGTTGCCTGGCAACAGTTGGGTCCATGTTTACTTCCTGTCAGCAGATGTTATTCACATACACTGCAACAGGAAATAAACTGGGACACATTTAGAATATTTATGTTTAAAACCATGTAATGGTCTAAATATTGTATATTTGTGACATCCCAAATGGACAGAAATCCTAACGGCTTGTTTCAAACGCACAATTTCTGAATACGGGCTGTGTGTATTTCTCCGTATATTGAGCGTTTTGATAGTTTAACAGTATTTATATAACACTTAAACCTGATTTATAATATAAAAGACATGAAAATCTCACTTTTTACAATATGGGACCTTTAAGAAAATCAAGAATGGACCCAAATATTTACTTGTCTGAATCCCCTGCTATAGATATGTTTGTTTTGATGTTTAGTACAAGTAACTGATGAGTCAATTATGGTCCATTTATAAGGCATTTTCTTCTCATGTCTTGTTAGCCATCAGAAACCAGTCTGTTGACTTGTGTGCATTCCTGTGACATCTTTCAGCATCACAACTATGTCCTTTACTACTGATAACAACTCCAAGCCCAAATCCATGAGCAGAGCCAAAGGATGGACGGCAGAGGTGGAAAACCTGTTCAGGTTCCAGCAGGCCGGCTACAGAGACGAAATGGAGTACATACAAGTCAAACAAGGGGCCATGGTAAATATTCTTTTGTTTATTAAACTCAGTTTTTCTTAAGGAATGTTTGGTAATGGCTGGTATTGGTGACTGTGTGTATGCAAAACAAGAATAAAAAATTATATATGTTGCATTATGTTATTGCCTCAGGAATATTAGATGTATAAGATGTACAGTAGACTCATAACTTGCACAGAAAAGAGACAATTTTGGTATTTGAGGTCCTGATTTTTGTCCAGGACCATGAGAAACAGATGCTCTGAGCAAAAATAAAAACAGTTTTCAAATCATCTTAGATTTTGTGAAACTTGAAATATACAATATACTTGGTACTACAGTACTTATATTGTTTAAAGTAGTCCTGTGGTAAAATTCTTTCAGCTTTCATATGTCTAAGAATGAAACTGAATGTGTATTTGAGTTTACCTGTCAGCAAATTTGAGCTTGAACTTTGACCCTGAAATTATTTTTGTCTGCATAAATCTGTCTTTTTTTTATTGATTGACATTTAAAGACAATGTTTGACAGTGTATTGACAGGCACTAGTAGCAAATAAGTTCTTATCTGTTTTATTGGCAGATAAGAGAGTGTTTATTGTATAGTATAAAACTTAACAACTTAACAATCTGTCCTTTTCTTTTAAAATAAATAAAGGATCCAGTTCCAGTAAAATAAAATGTGTTAAACCAATAATTCTGTTAAATCTGTTTCTGTTTCTGTTTCAGATTGACAAATGGCCAGAGACCGGCTATGTGAAGAAGCTCCAACGTCGAGACAACACATTTTATTACTACAGCAGGAAGAGGGAGTGTGAGGAATGTGATATCAACAAAGTCAAAGTTTATGCGTATTAAGGTGTTCTGGACTCCATCCATTTATCATTGTGATAATATAACGGCATCCTGTCAACACACATTAGTGTCACTGTAAGGTGATTTCTCTGATTTGTTTTCAATAAAGGGATTTTTAAATTGTACATGAGAGTATCTTTAGATACCTGGTGTGTGATTGTGTTTGTCTTGGATCAGTGAATTTTGCTTTCCACAGAGTGAACATTATTATTCCCCTGCATGGGTTTGATAAAGGAATAGTTCACCTAAAAGTCTGCCTATCACTCCCCATTATTGTGTAAACCTGACTGTTTGTCGCACCAAAAATACCAATGTTGCCCTTATATATTACATTATTATTATATTATATAGTTGCAGTTGTATTGAACTAGTTTGCCTGAAGTTGTGTGTTGTAAGCAGCACTGAAAAAAAGTTTAAATAAGCTCAATTTCATGAGTTAAGTAATACTAAGTTTTAATTACATCATTGCAGTAACAATTTTTTCTTTTTACTATATTAAGCTACAGGGTTTAATGAGGAGAGATTTCATGCCCGCTCACTGTAACATTCATGAGCTGTTTCATAAATGTGACTGCTGGGATTAAACGCTAGGCCTGTCACACTCTCCTCATGTGATGATGGTAACATGAGGGCTGAGATTATGCTCTCAGATCTGAGTTGTTTTCCCCCCACAGATCAAGGACATATCGCTTTATTTAGCTGCTTGGAGAATGAGAGATTTATGCTTTATTAACTTGTAATTAGAAAGAAAGTTGAGTGGTGCTGCACAGAGAAATACAAGCTGATGTGACTGCACCCTTCTGCACCACAGACAGCAAGGCTGGTGAGTAATGCAACATTACATTAGACTGCTTTACATTATATTTATAATATTTATATATCACTTTATGTCAGGGCACTTTTTAATTCTTTGACAACTGCTGTTGGTTATTAAATCACATAATATAATGTGGATTACAGTCTAGTTCCACTGTGTGCTGTTCTTAGAAAATGTATAACCAGATTCTCACACCAAATTCCTTTCAGAATTGTGATGATTTAATATACTTTTGCAAGTTTATAAAGCTTCTGCGTTTGTTTGTCCCAGAAAGAAATGCACTAGAAATGACTAGAACTTGACCTTTTTTTGTTTTAATGTATGGCATGTCTCTTTTTTATTCTTAGAAACAGATAAAACACTTATTAAATGGCCGTTCTTAGAAAAACTACAGGCAGACGTCCTGACGCCAAACCTCGTTCAAAATTTTTACGATTTTATCCTGCACTCTTGCAAGTTTATAAAGCTACTGCCAATGGTTTGTCCCAGAATAAAGGAAACGGTTGTTGGTAACTACAACACTAACAAATGGTGAGTTACACATCCTCACACCAAACTCAGTTCAGAATTTTGACGATTTAAAGGGGACATATCGTGCTCATTTTCAGGTTCATGTTTATATTTTGGGTTTCTACTAGAACGTGTTAACATGCTTTATTATTCAAAAAACACATTATTTTTCTCATACTGTCTGCCTGAATATACCTGTATTTACCCTCTGTCTGAAACACTCCATTTTAGTGCATTTCAACGGAATTGCAACGGAATTGCAACAGAACTGCATTGCTAGGAAATAGTCTGGGTCCATGTTTACATCCTGTCAGCTGATGTCATTCACATACACTGCAACAGGAAATAAACTGGGACACATTTAGTAAGTTTACGTTTAAAACTGTGAAATATTGTAGATTTGTGACATCAGAAATGGACAGAAATCCTAACGACTTGTTTTAAACGCACAGTTTCTGATTACGGACTGTGTGTATTTCTCCATGGATTGAGTGTTTTGATACTTTCACAGTATTTATATATCACTTAAACCTGCTTTATAATATACAAGGGAAGAAAAAAATCTCACTTTTTACAATATGGGACATTTAATGTACTCTTGCAAGTTTATAAAGCTACTTCACTTGTCGCAGGAACAAAAATGTCCTGTATGGGTTTAAATGAAGCACCAAACTTGCTTTTTCAAATAGATCTAAACTTGTACTTAGTGCTTGGTTCTGCCCTTTTGGTGAGATTGTGTGAATAACAAACTAACTGGCTCTAAAAGTATATATCTTTTAAATAATTCCGCCTGGTGATCGTTATATTCTTCTCGGGTTAAATCCAGAAAAACTGGTCCATAGTGAGTCATCACAAATGAACATAATTAGCATCTTGTTAAATGGTGTCATTTTTGATGGAGTCTGGTTGAGCTGTGTCAGTGAAACCTGCCATACAAGCCGTACCCTTTTCGGCTCAACAATAATTTGAACTCGCCTTTAATAGCTTGAACTGAAGCTACCGGGCTTATTCCCTTTAACGTTTACTCAACCCTATTTTTTTACGTAAAAATGCCAAGAAATCACTGGTTTTAGCCTCTAAACTGTGAATACTTGATGCTTTACTTAGTTTAATGTGATAGTAAATTGATTATATTTGAGTTTTGTACTGTTTTTCAGATATTTATTGGTTTTGTCGATCTTCTATTATAGTAAATTGAATATATATGAGTTTAGGATTGATGGTGTGACAAAATAAGACATTTCTCAGGTCTTTTCACTACTGTTTACTAAATTATTAATCTATTAATTAAGAAAATAATCCCTACATTAATAGATAATGAAAGTCTGAATTAGTTGAGCAACAGATAAAAACGTTTTCTAATTTTGGCAGTTTTATAATAACTTAAAACCAATATAAAGTTAACCTATATGCCGAAAAAAGCATAAAATTATCTTTAAATTTTATTTAATTACATCTTATTTTAAATCATTAAGGAACTATTTTGATAATCAGTTAATGACTTCAGTATTTTTAAAAGTAAAAATGCCAAGAAATCACTCTTTTTGCCTCTAAACTGTGCATACTTGATGATTTACTCAGTTTAATATGATAGTAAATAGAATATATTTGAGTTTTGGACTGTTTTTCCTCTAAGATATGACGCGTTGATGACGTATGACCCAGCCTCCTGCCATACTAGTCGGCTCAACGGTTATTTAAACTCGCCTTTAACTGCTTGAACTAGTGATGGGAATTCCGTCTCTTTTTAGTGAGCCAGATCATTTGGCTCAGCTCACCAAGAAGAGCCGGCTCTTTCGGCTCCCAAACGGCTCCTCGTTTTACCACTTCTGCCTTTTATAATTCAGCCAAATTTAGCTTTAGCTGTTTTGACCTATGATTAGTATGTGTGCACATATATCACTTAAATTATTCATTTAATTATACTAAACCTTATAATTTCCAGAATACCATAATTTTACATGTTGCTTTGTTTCCGACTGTCACTCATCTTGACGCGCACCCTCCGCCCCTCCCTGCTTGATCGTATGATCCTTGTCTGTCATCACCTGATTGGTCGCATGGACATCATTAACACAACATTCAGTCACAGTCCGTGCATGGAGTGCCCGTGGCGCGGAGAAGATAATCCTATCATTCTGCCTTGAATTAATTAAAAAAAAAATAGAAAAACGGCTCTCGGACGGGAGCTGGCTCTTATTGTCACTTAAAAGAGCCGTTTGTAACTGTTTGTAACTTTTTACAGGTATAAATCTACCGGGTCGGTTTCCCATGCGAGTTCGCGTGTGGCTACGCTGTTCAGACTCAGACTCCAACACAAACTACACGGAAGCACCAAAACCTCTTGGTTGTATCTAGTGAAGCCCGTCTTGCAAAACAGTGTTGGCGGTGGTCGTAGTACGCGGGGGAGACCATGGGTTTGGTCTCCAGGGCCGGCGTCTCTGCTGTACTCTGCTCCTCTGCCTGCTTGCCTTCACTCACACACTGCGCGCATTCTCGCGCTCCACTTCACGTGCATGCGTGCACACTACACACTGCAGAAGAGTTAGTTTAGCTCTGAGAATATCTAGTGAATGAACAGTGGACATTTGTGCAGAAATAACTGCTGCAGCTCCTCCAGACCAACAGAGGTTTCCCGTGTCTTGTGAAGTGACGGGGCTCCGTAGCGAGAAACGTTATCGTCTCTGACCGGGTGCCGGTGTCTCCCCTGTTCCCTCCGACCGCGGTCGGGAGGCTGAAGCAGGAAAAGCCAACACTAGGATCAGCATTGATTCATGCAGAGACCTTCGTCTGGTCAGCTAACTTTACTGCCAAGCAGCTGAAATATAGAGTGATATTGTGGTTTTAGCTGACGTGTGTCGCCTCACTGTTTTGAGCGATGCTTGTTCAGGTGTATTTGGAGCGAGCAAGCGTGAGCCCGACGCTGACTTTCGTTGACTTAACGGCCACAGGTGTCGCTGTCAACAAGCATTTCTGATTCTTACAAACAGTCCCTTTAAAAGAGCTGGCTCTTATCGTTCACTTAAAACAGCCGGCTCTTTGAACCGACTCGTTCTTGACGACCCCTCACAGCTCTAACTGAAGCTACCTTTTTGCTTTATTCCCTTTAACGAGCCTCTTATCTGAAGTTATGTGTCCAGAGGAGTCAACACGGAGGCTGTAAAGGCAAGTCTGGCTTGTAAACTTATACACTAGAAGCTCGTATTTATTAGCTCTTTTAAAACGTCTCTATTCTTCTTCTCTACTAGTTCATGTTGGTTAGCTTAGCATCGTTAGCATTCACAGTTGGCCTAGTAACAGCTAAAGCTAAAGTTAGCTAACATTAGCTTTACAGTCCTCATCTTACACCTCGTTTGTTGTGAAAATAACTCAATATAATGTGTGTTTTCTCCTCTAAACGGTAACATATGGTGAGGTTGTGTTTACCCCTCAAGCTGTTAAATTTAAAGCTATTTAGCTATTGATAGCAAGGTGAGCTAGTTACTAATCAATATAACAGAGTTGGCAGCTGTCAGACATGTTGTTGTTTGTTGTTGACATTCAGGTGTTTTTGCTGCTTAACTCCCCAACTAAAACATGTATGTAATGTTTTGACTGGAGCAATACAATATCCTCTGAAGCTTTATGTTAATTTAATCATCTTTATTTGCTCATAAAACTCTTTTATTGCCTCTAATGTGACATTAGACATATGACATTATTGAAAAAGTGGTGTAAATACACCTTAAACCAAGGTGTCTGCAGGTCTTTAAACTGTTTTGACATGTCTACAAATGCAAAAGTAATTTAATTATCTTAAATTGTACTTAATTATATGTTCTGTGTAACTTCCCAACCAAAACATGCAGGTAATGTTTTGACTGGAGCAGTACAATATCCCTCTTTTAGTGTAAAGGATCTCTGAAGCTTTATGTTCATTTAATCATCTTTATTTGCTCATAAAACTCTCTATTATTGCCTCTAATATACTTACAGTGAGTCATTACACCCAGGTGGGGGTAAATATGGGATTGAGCCATTTCTGTAGGTTGACATTACTGGAAAAAGTGGTGTAAATATACCTTAAACCAAGTTGTCTGCAGGTCCTTAAACTGTTTTGAAATGTCTACAAATGCAAAAGTCATTTAATTATCTTAAATTGTAGGTGTTTTGCTGCTTAACTTCCCAACCAAAACATGTATGTAATGTTTTGACTTGAGCAGTACAATATCCTCTGAAGCTTTATGTTAATTTAATCATCTTTATTTGCTCTTAAAACTCTATTATTGCCTCTAACGTACTTACAGTGAGTCATTACACCCAGGTGGGGGTAAATTGACATTGACATTATTGGAAAAAGTGGTTGAAATACACCTTAAACCAAGGTGTCTGCAGGTCCTTAAACTGTTTTGAAATGTCTACAAATGCAAAAGTCATTTAATTATCTTTATTATATGTTATTCTCAACATAGATCTTTCATCTAATGTTATTTATTTGTCAGAATTAGTAAACAATACGTTGATTAACCAAATGGTTTAATTGGAAAATTAATAAACAACATATAAAGTTCACCTATTTGCTGAAATGAACATACTTACCTTTGTATTTACCCTTTGACACTCACCTGGGGGAAAATGACTGAATAAATAGCTTTGTGTTGTTTGTATAGTGTTAAGGTTTTATGGAGGTGTCATTACACTCTTTGTACTGACCGCTCACATGTGAAACAAATATTTTTCTTCTCAGCTCAGTTAAGTCGTGGGGCCTCTTTTCTTTAAGGAGCCTAGAGAATCACAAGGCTCTGGAGGAATGTAGCTTTAGGCCACTTTTATGCTAGTTTATAATGAAGCTCTTGTTTTCCACTGTTTGTTTTTCTGCTGAGAAAGCTCTGCGAGGGTTTTATTTCCTTTCCTGCCGCCTTCTGACCTAGAAAGGAAGCAGCAACCACAGCTGCCTTCTCTGTAAAAACGGTTGTTTAACACTGCGTGAAGACGTCATGTGAAACTAACGTTGGAGAAGTATATTTTCACCTTCCTAGAGATGTTGTCATCCCCGTCTCCTGTTACGCTTCCTCTACAGTTACTTGTTAGATGTGTCTGAACATAAGTCGATGCCACCAGGTGTGGAAACTGAAATGGTATGTGCGTTGGTTTGTAACTGAGCCTAAACTTTCCCCGGTCTTTGCTGCTTTGAGCTAATAATCTGCGGTCTGGTTGTGTCATTTCTGGAATATGACGGATTTTTGAGAGCTTTAATCAGACAAAGAAACTTGATATGTCTGCAGGGAAGTTTGGGAATATAAAAAAATCTGAATATACAGCAGCAGACTGTATTTCACAGCTTGTTTCACTCATTTATTGCATTAAATCAGGGCTAAAACTCAAATTACTCAGGGTTGTTTTCTCCTATAGGCCTCTAAAACACTTAAAAAACTTAAAGGTTTTCTTAAATAAATAAAGTTTATAATTGCTTATTATTAGTTTGAAAGTTACAAGTTTAAACTTGATGGATTAACCAGACTGTATAACAGAAAAATAGACTTTTACGCTGTAGCTGAATCAGTATGAAGTTATTCTTTGGTTTGTTTTCTACTTCCTCTTTCTAACCGCAATCATCATCATCACAACTTGTTTTTTTGTTTTTGAAAGATGGAACTGACTTGTGGTTTTTTCACACCTGAAAATAGAGGAAGTGAAGCTGAATGAGCTGCAATAAAAATCACTTTTCTGTTTGCAGCAGAAGAAAACTACCATCTTCATCTGTTAGAGAAACTAAGTGTTTTAATATATTATATTTGTGTTTTCTAAATAACGCTGTTGTTGTAGAACTAGAAGAACACAAAATAGTTTGTTCTTTATTTTTTACTTGGATCCACATTATTTTCCACAAAGTGACTGCTAGCTTACCACCAGGGTCCACACTAAATAATAACATTTTTAGGCAGAAACTTATTGAATGAATTGTTTAGAAAAAAAATAATTTTCTGATGATATAACTAATTAATTGACATAATTTCAGCTCTAAAAAACATTTTAAAAACACAGTAGCTATTGCAGAAGTTAAATAATTTTAAATATGTAAAGGTAAACAAGGAAAAATTGCAATGAAAAAAAAATTGTCAAAATAAATAAATAAAAACAATCTAAACTAAAATAAAAGTAGCACATTTATGAGATTCATGAGTTTTTGTTATGTGGAATAAATGTGGAAGTTAAATATAAAGAAATAAATGTGATGTGCTCATAAACTTATCTTCCTTGTAGCTGTGGACAGTTTGCTTTTCAACAGCAGATCTTGTGATCATTTGACTCTTTATTGCTTTATTCATCCTACTAAAAATGAAATGGAGAAATAACAAAACACCGGTTTCTTTTTATGGTTTTACAGGAAAGGCAGCATGGTGCAGGAAACCCTGACGTTGTTGTGAGGGAGTTTCCATTGTCTGTTTGTGGACTTCACCCTTTGTAAGCATTTCCTGTTGTGATTCTTTGTTTCACAGGTAAAGTAACTCATCCACCTGGCCATCAGAGTCTCGCTCCACGATGTCTCCGTCAGTCTGTTGACTGTTGACTCTGAGCAGAGGGAGGCAACTGGGAGATAGCTAGTTAGCCAGCTAGAATGCAGCACTGGCCCGGCGTGTCCAGGAGGCGGCGCTGCTGAGAGGCGAGTCTTGGTGTCTGCTGAGCCGGCCATGGATGACTTCACCACCAGGACATACGGCACCAGCGGCATGGACAACAGACCTCTGTTCGGGGAGACCTCGGCACGGGTAGGAGCCTGGAGGAAGCAGTGTGTTTTAATACTGGTTTAATTCAGTATACATTTCACTATTTCACAGCAAATGGTGAGAACAGAGAATGGTGATAGGGCATTACTAGTGTCCCATACAGCCCCTGCTGCTCTTTGAAGGATGATATGATGACATTTTGGACAGACATGGATGTAAACGCCAACTTGACTGGTTGGCGGGGGCATACAACCACGAGGCGGTATTTCTAGTTCTTACTGTCGACAAAAGGGCCAAAAACCAACAAACCGTCTCACACTTTCTGACTCTGTGGCCTCTCTGTGGCTCTCAGCGTCAGTTTTTTGGACAACAATGGAGCTCAAAGGAATCGGATATATCAGGCTTTGGAGACACAGATAATAAAAGTGTCTTGTAGAGTAGAAAGATGGCCCACATTTGATGTTTTGATTTGTCTTTCTCACAGGATCGAATCATCAACCTGGCAGTGGGGGGATTCACGTCTCTGGTTGTTTTAGTGAGTATAAATCTTCTGCAGAATCACTGTTGTACTGTGTGTATAGTGATTTACTGTAGTAGTCATGTTTAGTTGAATATTATTGAAATCCTCCTCCTGATTATTATTGCAAAACAGATTTTCTTCAAGCAGTTTCTTCCATTTTAATCTGTTCTTAATGGATAGAGTGAATTTGATCTGTTGGGGATATCACATGAGAGCACCAACAAGTACAAAATGAACTGCACCATAACCTTGAAAATGTCGAGGCATTTTTGTGCTTCTGCTTGGAATGCGTTTAGCCTTTTTATTTCCATTATTTCCATTAGACAGGGTTCCTTTTAAGTCTAGAGTGGTTATAACTGATCTGACGTTTGTCCTTTATAGCCATTACAAGTCTTACATGCTGATATTATGCGTCTTATTTTAGTTTAGTGGCATATTTGCTTTAATGAACACATCAAAGGCCATTTAATAATCAATTTTCTGATGTTATATTTTCTTATTCAACTCTTTTATAATTTAAGTCAGCATTAAAGGCTCATATTTCCTATGCCTATTACAATTTGAGCAATTTTTCATGTTGAAAATCACTTTCCTTCCTGGTCTATAAAATCTAACTTTGGCTACCAACCAAAGAGGAAAAGGGTGTTTGCAGTTAAAACAATGACTCAACTCAACTTCTCCTTCTCTGAAGTGAAAAGTGTTGCTGCACACTGACTTTCTGTAGTAAATCAAAAGACACACACTCACACCTCCAACACTGTCTGCTGTTCTTTAAAGGAGCTCCTTTCAGACATGCACCATGTTATACAAACATGGTTGCAGTTTTATGTTTAAATATCAACCCAAATCCCTTTAACGTGATGCAATCTGACTTAAGTTGGACATTTTTGTAAAACTCCAAGACATGATCAACAGATATATGAAGCAGATCTCGAAATTTGAGATAGATTTAGCATTTTTTTAATCTCTTTTGAAGGAGTTTTGGAGATTGAACGTATTTAATGTTACAGTGTCTTTTAACGTTTGTCCTGTTTTGTCTTCCAGGTGACTGTTATCAGCTCTTTTGTGTTCCCCTCGTTGCCTCCACGACCGCTTAATGTCTTCTTTGCCGTGTGCATCCTGTTAGCATGTGGATCCAGTATAGTGCTGGTAAATACACTGTTTTCTTTTCACTATTTTCAATAGAAATCATAACATTTATAATAACTTAGAAAGTGTGAGTGCTGTAGAATGACAGATGCAGCACAGCAACATTGTGCCTTATCAGACTTTTTTAGTTATATAAATTATTGCATACTTTGTATTTTCTGCCGTTTATTAGAAAGTCTTGTGGAGTAGTAGAGCACACCTCATTTAAAAGTAGGGCTGCAACTAACGATTATTTTCATTGTCGATTATTCTGTTGATTATTTTCTGGATTAATTGATTAGTTGTTTGGTCTATAAAATGGTGAAAAATGTTGATCAGTGTTTCCCAAAGCTCAAGTTGACGTCCTCAAATGTCTTGTTTTGTCCACAACTCAAAGATATTCAGTTTACTGTCATAGAGGAGTAAAGAAACCAGAAAATATTCACATTTAGGAAGCTGGAATCAAAGAATTTTTACTTGTTTTGCTTAAATAATTACTCAAACCGATTAATCGATTATCAAAATAGTTGGCGATTAATTTAATAGTTGACAACTAATCGATTAATAGTTGCAGCTCTTCTTAAAAGCTACACAGTAGGTCTTATTTTATTTATTTATTTATTTATTTATATATTTTTTTATTTTCTGTTGCTATAAGAAAAAGATTTATAAATAAAGGTCCTTTTATGTTGGGCAGAATTTAGATTTTGAATATTTAATGGGGTGGGAAAAATCCAGGTAAATATTGAATTACACACTAAAACAAACCTTTCTGTTTCACAGTTTTTTAAAATTGCTTTGAGGGAGTCGGTGTTGATTTGCTGCTTGTAGCTGTTTTATATAATTTTAAATTGAACATTTTGTGATTTGGGAATTTTGATTGGACAAAATAAACAATCTGAAGACATTTCTTTCACTGTTTTCAGACATTTTTAGACTAAATTATTAATTGATTAATCATAAAAACAATCATTCTGAGTGGTCCTCGCCACCGGATCTTTATTGTAAAACTGTAATGAACTGTGGAAAAGAACGTTTCTAGTGAAAGAAAAAAGTTCAAGCCAAACTACTTTATAAATATATATTTTTTTTTCCTGCGACATTTGTGGAAAAAAACAATAACAAGGAGGTCTTATTTCTGTTTTTCCCCGTCAGATATTCTGGTACCGGCAGGGCGATCTGGAGCCTAAATTCAGGAATCTGATCTACTTCATGCTGGCGTCCATTGTGCTGCTGTGTCTATGTGCCAACCTCTACTTCCACGATGTCAGGTGAAGATGAAGAGGAAGAGGAGGAAGAAGAAGAAGGGAAGACATGGCCTTGACACATTGGAAGGACTACATGGAGAGACAGACTCATCACACACTTGAATGAATGCATTTCCTGCCTGACCTGCAGCAACCTGAAGATTCATGGACCAAAACCAGTGCAGCTTAATGGTTCCACTGGGGTGAAAACTGAAGAGTTGTTGGTGCTGAAACATAATGAACTGCACACACACACACACACACACACAACGTACTGTTAGAGGCCATAAATCTGCCTGGAGACACGCTGCTGGAGGATGAAACAGGTGTGTTTACATGCACATAAACATTATTTACAGTCACAATGAGAAGCACTTAAACGTATGACAGAAATACATGGGGTTTGGTTTCAGTTAAAGGAAAAATCTGCCCTTTTATCCTGTTACTGCAGGTCTCATCATCATGTTTTTCTTTGCCCTCAAGTTGCTGATGTAACCATATTTATATCTTTTTGTGTCTCATGTCGAGCAACGCCTCCTTCAAAGTTTACCAAAGTTGCTATTTTTTAGTTTAATGGTGCATTCAGGGTCAGAAAATATCAAATCACGTGAACTGGACCAGTGAAGAAGAAGCCACTTCCGGGTGTAAATACTATAGAGTATGTACTACTAATTGTCATAGTATACTGCTTTTCAGTTGGTATACTGGATGTAATTTAGTGTTTCGTACAAACAGGATTTGATGCCCATTGATGCAAAACTGCTCAACAAGAAAGCAAAATGTTTTTCCAAAGATTTAATATTTTTTAAACAATATTGTACATAAACAGTACACAAAAAATCAGATTAAGGTCGTAAATTTACAAGAAAAAAAACGAATTCTTTGAGATGAAAGTGGTAAATTTACGAGAAAAAAAATCTAAACAATATGTTATTTTCTTCTGAATTGGCCTAGTTCATGGCGATGTCTCTTCAAAGACCGGATGCTGATGATAATCTGGTGATTCTGGCTAAAATCACGAGTATTTCCTTATTGCTAAATCCGATTGCAAAGTACAATTTGATTAGGTCGTCCACTGTAGGCATAATACGGCAAGCAGTGGCGTCTGTGATGTGATGACGTTGATCCAGCGAAGCGTTGTGGTTCCTTAACAAGCGAACACTATTTTTCTCGCAAATTTATGAGTTTTTCTTTTTTTTCTTGTAAATTTACCACTTTATTATCAGAGAATATCCAAGTTTTTGTCTCATAAATTTGTGAGTTTTTTCTCGTAAATATACCACTTTAATTTCCGAGAATATCCAAGTTTTTTGCTCAGAAATTTGTGAGATCTTTGTTGTAAATTTACCACTTTAATCTCAGAGAATATTCAAGTTATTTTCCCGCTAATTTGTGAGTTTTTTCTCGTAAATATGACACTTTAATCTCAGAGAATATCCCAAGTTTTTCCCCGTAAAGTTACGACTTTAATCTTGGAAATTCTGATTTTTTTCTCGGAATAAGACAAAAAAGGAGCTTCTTAGTGATATACATGACATTTTTTTGTGGGTATGAGTTGACAAAGAGCGCCTGAATGCACCATTAGATTTGCTTTTGGGGAGGAGGTGCCCTGTAGCCTTCAGTCCTCCCAAAACCACATCTAAACCTTTGAATCTGTCAATAATAACTTCATAACTGACATTTTTTTTTATTTTCTATCAAACTGAATTTTTCTGTATTTACATGAAATCCTTCTCTACATTTAATTCTTGTTTTTAGCTTTTCAGATTTTAACAGGGTGGATTTTTCCTTTAACCAGGATGGAGATTTTGAGCATGTAAACACACACTGAGTGAAGCAGTTTTCATGTAGACTGTAGTTCAAACTAGCTAACACAGCAATAGCACAAGCAGCTTCAGGCTTCTGTAGCAAATATATGCAACTGTTTGTAGGTTTTATCTTTCTTTCCGTCACTGCTTCTTCTTTTCAGATTATCATGGTTGGATTTAATTACACGTCAAGTCTTTGCTAAGAGGATTTTTAGAAATTTAAATGCTGACTGACTGCCAGTTCTTGCACTAAGTATTGGTTGACTTGTCTAAGCCATACACACACACACACAGACAGCTGTAGCACCAATGAAAATGAATGGGAACAAATCCACGTGGCTTTACACTGAAGCTGCACGTTACAGCAGATCTTTACATGGATCGTTACAAGTTTCTATATCACATTGATGTGTCTGCCATCTAAATTTTGCACTAATAATTCTGCCATTCACAACATCTGAGCTGTTCCAGAAGTAGCTTTAAGTTTGTTTTTACATCAATAATGAGAATTATATTCATGGAAACGTTAGATCTGTTTAGCTCAGAGCATTCGTTGTGTTAAAAACCGGTTTGGTTTGGATGTTTGCAGGTTAGAAAAACACTGTGGTTTACTGATGTAGCTGCTTTAGTGACCCTGAACAGAAAAGATAGCTGGACTTTGTCTCCAAATGCATCTTTGCACCAAAGTTGAGTGTGTCTGTTGGACTTTTTAAGTTGGAACTGAGCAATTTTAAAGTCAGCAAAGTCTAGCTGCAACATCGTTATCATTTGTATGTTAGAAAAATGCTCATTACAGTTTGCCAAAGCCCAGTGGGATGTTTTCAAATTGTACCAAACGTCCAAAGACATTCAATTTTACTATCAGAGAAGACAAAGAAAACAGGCAAATATTCATGTTTGAGGAGCTGGAAACAGAGAATTCTTGCTTTAAAAAATGGCTTAAACCATTAATCGATTAATCTTCTGTCAATTCACTGATCGACTAATTTTTTCAGCTCAACAAAGAGACAGTAGATTCACACTCTCTGCCAAAAATCTAATTCTGGTGTCGGGTTTGAGAAAAACTCAAAGTTGCATCTTAAAGGAAGAGGCTGGCGTTATTTTGTATTTCTCTCATATTGTCAACAAATCCAATGAAAAGACCAAAGCCGCCACGTGTTAGTTTGTCTCTCAATACTTTAAAAGATCACCGGACTCTTCCTCTGAGCTCATCTCATCTCTTTTCTCTTGTTGCGTTTTGTTTCCACCTGTAGCTTCCGTTTACAGACCTGCAGTAAACACACCGTGACAAACCGCTTAGTGCAAAACAAACTGAGGAGGAAACAAACCCCGTCTGTCAACTCGCCACGACTTTAGGATTGTCAAAGCCATGTGTTTCTTTTTTTATTTATTTCATTTATTGTATGGAATAAATAATTGTGTACCCTTACTGCTTCTTTGCTTTTTTGATTGCGTTTATAGCTCAACAGAGAAGAAGAAACGAAGACTACAGTTTGATTCAGACTCTTCAGGGACGATATAGAATTTACATTATGATGCAACTCAAATGAAAATGCAAAAGAGCAACTGCAATTTGCATTTTAATTTTAATGTTACATTTGCTTTGTATGGAAGCCAGTTTCTACAATTTGTTTCCACAAATTATGAGAAAGTAATTTCCTGTGTCTCAAGACTTAGTGTCTCATAGAGTATGAGGTTGTATCTCATGAGAACCTTATTCATAATGAGATCTAAGAGTGTTTTTCAAACCTAGTTTTTATCACATTTAAGATAATATTTTAAGGATAAATGCACAAAATGTTCAAAAACATCCACCCTCTAAATTAAACCCTGGTTAAACCAGCCTCATGTTTCATTTCATGTGAGAACATTTCCTGTTTGTTTTGCTGCGGGTGTAAAAGGAAAGGAAATGACCTAAAACGGTGTGTTCAACGTGAGTAGTATAAAGGTTATATCTAAAAGGTCAAATGATCAGCTCATTTCCTGATGCAGACCTAAAAACAGAGGGAATGGGATTAGTTCTGCAGGTTTTTGGTCATAAATCAAAACAAAAAATGTAAAAGTTGACCTGATGATGGCACTAGATGAAAAGTTATTTCAAATCAAAGTTTATATGAAGTAGCTCTACAGATAAATGATAAATATTGTGAAGAACTCTGAGAAAATCTGGTGATTTTGGGCCTTACAAATAAAATAATCTTTTACTGCTCAGTAAAAAAAACGCACTTTTACCACCTACAATTAACATCAACCTACATTTAATTGAATCAGTCACTGAGTGAAGACATCAATGTTTGACGACAATTGTTTACAAAGTCTCAGTTCAGTACAAATCAGTGTTCATTAGTTCATTTATTTGGCATTTTAAAGATATATTTGAACTGCATTCATCAAAATATTTGCATAAAACTCCACAGTTCCGCTTTTATAAAAATCATAAACATGTAACTTCAGGAACGAGCAAAAATTAAAATAAAAAAAAAAAGAAGAAAATGTTGCGCAGTAAAATTCAGTTAGCTGCAAAAACGCCTGTTAGATTACAAACCAACCACAGGCAAACGTTTAACACATTTTACATAAACTGAACTGATATTATCCAACAGTAAAGAGTTAATAGTTGTGATCTTCAACGTCCTCCAGAGGGCAGCAGAGTCATTAATGTCTCTTTTTTCCTGCAGACCTGTTCTGATGAAAAGCAGGATGTAGATTTAATATACTGGGTACCAAAATAAAAACACAACTTTGTAGGTTTAGATTACATTTGAGCCAAACAATTACTTGGTCCCATACTCTCACTGGTGTGTTCATCCTGTATGGATACAAGCAGTAAACTAAGGGATGACTGTTATGATTATTAAACTGATATAATCTCTAAAAGGAGAAGTTGTGAAAGTGAGGACACATAAGTTAAAGATGGAGGTTTTTTTTGTTTTTGTGGTGTTTTGTTCAGACGAAGTCCCGGGACCTCTTAATGGCACAGCAGAGCATCATGCTGAAGATCATCCCAAAGATCTGCGGAGAGGAAAAAGAGGAGGAGGAGGAGAGGAATATACAGGGTTAAAACCACATTTGATTTCTTCTATTAGCTAAAATGAAATTTTATTAAAAATAAAAACATGTCATGTGAACTTTTTTGGCTTGTGAGCCTTTAAAATCAAGTTCTTTATTGTCATATGCACAGAGAGAAGTCGTTGGCAATGAAATTCTTAGCTCTCCCTCCAACAACACGCATACAAATATGTAAAAAAAATTAGAATCTAAGACATAAAATAATGCAGCAAGTAAAATCAGCAAGGAAAATCTGTGTTTCCGGATCAGAGACTGAATCTGTCGGCCACCTTAATTCTGCATCTTGTCAAACTCTACAGAGTAAGAACATGAAGCAGAGGTGGCAGCAGATGTGTGTTTTTTTTTTTTAAACTAACAACTCTTGTGTGTAAAACTACAGAAGTGGTGACGGAAACTAAACATTTCCGTTGCAGAGATGGAGTGATGTAACGTTCAGTACTGAGCTCAGAAGTGTTGAAGGTTTGATGTGTACACAAACATTCAGTATATCCGGTCGAGAAGTTTTGTGTTTGAGGTCGCAAAACTCAAATGTCTGCAGAGTTCAGGGCTTTAGACAGTCATACTGGGGCTCATTCTTTATTTTATTCTATTGTCTCTTATTCCTCTGCTATTTAGTAAAATGGATTTTAGACGTGCATATATTAGACATCACCTGACGAAGGTCCGTGACCGAAATGTTGTCTCTAATGAACTCAGAGCCGACAACCTTTTCTTTCACCAGGTTTGCATTATTAGATAACACTTAGCATAGACGCACTAATGAATTTACTCCAGATTACTCACCATGATGACGCCGATACCGATGCCGACTCCGCCGATAATGTGCAATTTGTTGTTGAACACCTCATCAATGGCAGCCGGACAGCTCTGATAGAAAAGCAGAAAGGAAAGACATGGTATCAACATTTATTTTGAAGTTTCAAAAAACTAAAAACAGGAAGAATTCAGCATTAGTGAGGCTCTCTGATAATTAGAAGTATTTTCTATTTTTCAAAACATCAATATAATATCTCCATGTGACCTTTGACCCCTGTGTTAGTCAGTCAGAAACCCTGTACTGTATGCGGTGTTACCGTGGTGATGAGGACCTCCAGTCCCTCCTTCTTGGGGCAGATATCTTTGGCAGCGTCGATCACCGTCCCCGTCGGGCCGCAGCAGTCCAGCTGTGAAGAGGAAACAACAACAATACCACAACTTTAGTTCCTCCAAGATAAAAAATACAGGCGTCACGTCAGACAATTCATTATTTATTTCATAAAGTTATCAGATGTGTTCTTATAGCTTCCATTAATTTTATACATTCCACGTTAGCCGCACACATCCCTACATTTTACTCTGAAAATATCAGATACTATAAAATAAAATATCAAACAAGTGCATGTAAGGAAGTGTCGTCTTGTGTTTGTTTTTTGCTGCATGTGAAAAGGCCAAGATGTGATGAACTAAAAATTCAGATATCACACTCTTCAGTGTTTGCACAGTGTGATATCTGTATCACACTCTTCAGTGTTTGCAGATTGTAATACAGATATCTTGCAGGTTAAATAAAGGCTCCAAAGTGCCTTTCAGAATAAAAGACACATCACAGTAAAACTCTACAACCCTAAAACTTAAGGAGCAATATGTAGCACTGACAGCTAGCGTTTTAAAATGGATAGTCCAGATTCACGGATACAGTTAGCCTCTGTTCGTTTGCTTGCTTCCATGGCTGCAGAAGGCTGTGTTTGCATGCCACTTTGTTTCATATGCGGTGTCGAGGTGTTGAAACGGGCAGTGGACGGGATCACCGATCCAAAACAAACAGACGTTCTGGACCAGGAATGGAAATTTCAAAAGGAGAACATACTGGCTTAAGCATTGTTGTTTGAGAAGCATGTATTGCAATTTGTTTCGTTAATTTCTGATGACAAATCATGGTAATTTTTATGATTTATTACAGTAAATACATTACATATTGGTCCTTTAAACATTCATATGTGTGTGTGTTCTTACTCCAAAGTGGATGAGACGCAGCGTCTCCTTCAGTGCTTCCTGTTTGGTGTCTTTATAGTTGGTGTAGGTCTGCTTATAGAACTCGGTGACTTCCTCTACCACCTGAAAGAAAAAAACAAACTCCACTTAAATTACAGTTTGAATGCCGACTCTGCCAGGAAACAACAAAATGTGTGTGCGTTGTGTACCCTGTCCTTGTTGGAGAGGCCCCAGATCCCGGCAGCCACTTCCGCGGCGAAGATGAGAAGCAGGAAGAAGAAGAACTAAACAAGAAGACAAGAGAGTCCGTTTTATCAGCATGTTTCTGGATCTGCAGCATATTATGTAAGGGATAATGTACAGCGAGCCGGTCATTGTTGTGAAATAAACCCCAACAGGGCGATGCCGCACGAGTATTCAACAAAGCCGTGAAATAAATATGATACGATAATGACAATAGTTGTTTTACCTCTTAAGAAATATGTAATGTGGCCGAGGGAAAAGTTTCAAAATGACACCATCAAAAATCATCTCTTCCAGTGCTGAACAGAAAGAATGACTCACCAATCCCAGCATGCACGGCGACTCTTTAATGGCACCGCAGCATCCCAGGAAGCCCACGACCATCATCAGAGCCCCCGACGCAACCAGGATGTACACACCTACAGAACAACAGGACGACACACATTAGAGATGGGAGATAATACCAGGATACTTTTACCATCTCTGATCAGAGTCATTGATCCAATCAACATGGACATACTGATGCTAAAATATAAGTCTAGCTAACTTTAACTTATCGTAACGCCCGGTTCTTGCCAAGACAAAGCCCTACTTTGTACGTCACTACAATTACCTGATAACTTTAGTTTACAAATTAAGATTTTTTTGCACACAAAACACACAGAGAGCTTCAAAAATATGATGCTTTGTTTCAATTTAAACTACTCAACAGTTTATACAAGTACAGCTGAATTGATTAATCAATTAGTTGATTGACAGAATATTAATGGCATCTAATCATTTCAGTAGTTTTTCGTGCAAGAATATGTCATGGTTCCAGCTTCACACATGATTTGCTGCATTTCCTTTAATTATTTATTTAATTTGTATATATTTTCTAATTTTTGTATTTCAGTTTTAAATGAGTTTGTTTGTTTTTCTTTTTTTTTTTTTTTTCCTGCATCGAGTACTTTTACTTTTAATACTTTAAGTACATTTTTATGATTACACTTACTTAAGTAACATTTTCAATCACATTAAAAAATAAAACCTGTATTATCATGAACAATAATACACCCCTAACTCACATATGATTTGCCTACAGTTGGTCCTCATCTGCTTCTCGTTCGTTAATTTGCATCAGAAATTTGCATCGTAGCGTCAAAGCTAGATGAGTTCAGGGTACTGATGTTACTCTACTCAGTCGGATACACAACACACTGTGCGTTGTGTTTTTGTACTTCCCTCTTGTTTGTGGTTATGAATCATATTCAGCATTCAAAACATCTCATCAACAAGCCATAAATTAAACTGAATTTCCAAACATAAACTAAAAAAACAAATTAGAAAAGTGATTTCAGTGCCATCAATAAACACACAGCGTCTTTTCGATGTGGCTTTCGTAATGATGAATCATAAATAAAAAGATAAAAATATGCCTGTAGGATAACAATAACCACAGCACTGATGTCATGGGTACATTAACCACACACATATTCCTCCTCCCAAGCTGTTATTAAGATGTTTGTCATTTCTAAACAATCCTCTGTCGCCTCGCTGCCCACTCCACTTATCAGTTTGATGGAAGTGAAACACAAAGAGTGAAGGGAGGGAGAGAGAGAGTCTCTCTTTCTGCGAGTTCCTCACACAACACAACAGTGGAGGAACAAAGACGTCCCTGTCAGCAAGAGAAGAATGAACGCTATGTGTTGAGTGGAGAGCTCTGCCGGGCCGGAGGAACCGCCTCGCTGTGGACCAACGGTGGCCTCAGCTGCCCTCGGCACTCCCTGCAGCTATAACTCAGGTTGGTCCTGATGTAGCGCTACTGTCCATCCATCAGGGTCACATCTGACAAATACATGACACAACTTGTTTTGTTCCTGATTTCAGGCATTGGATACCAGAGGATTGTATCCACAAAACATCCAAAGGCTGGTGGGTTGCTGTAGGCTTGAAGCACCGAGAATGTGATGAAGTTTGACTTGTAGAACAGGCTTGCTGTTTATGGATTGTCTTTACACAGCTTGCAGTCGTGTTCGCTTTGTAAGAGCTGTTGTGCCCCCCCCAACTATGGAAGTTTTTATTGGACTTTATTAGTTGTAACCCACAGAAGACATTCCACAAATGTGTACCATGATCTGCAAATATGATAAATGTGATATCTACACATTTGTGCATCTATTTCGCATTTGCAGATCGCTTCCTGTGCATTTGTGGAATGTCTTCTGTGGGTTACAACTAATAAAGTCCAATAAAAACGTCCATATTATTGGACTTTATTAGTTGTAACCCACAGAAGACATTCCACAAATGCACAGGAAACGATATGCAAATGCGCAGATATCATTCCATGTGTAGAAATAGATGCACAAATGCGTGTTTATCACTTTACATGTAAACCTTAAAATACGTATTTACAGAGTAAGTTATGCGTATTTGCAAATCGCCCTGTATTTTTGTGGATGTGACTTTACACAACGCAAATACAAAAATACATGTTTGTGGATAGTGAAATATTTGCAGATCATGGTACACATTTGTGGAATGTCTTCTGTGGGTTACAACTAATAAAGTCCAATAAAAACTTCCATACCCAACCACCATAACCCTAACCCTAGCCAAACCAATGACAACTTTTGGTACTTACAACACTTTGACACAAGGTGCAACAAACACAATTTGGTCAGAACTAAAAAAAAAGCACAGTAGTTTGACATCGAGCCTGTTTAATGTGTTATAAAGTGAAGGTGGAGTGTCCAGCTGGGATATTATTCCACCGCTGAGTCAACAGGAAGACACTACAGAGTCCCAGTAAGGGCCTACTGTTAAGACATTATAGTGTGAAGTCAAAGGCCTTACCAGTGAAGAAGACTGTAGGTGAGTCCTCTCCTTCAAACAGTCCCGCTGTCCTGGAGTCAAAACGCAGCCACAGGCCCACAGCCAGCACCGCAGTACCTGCCAGCTAACATGAGAAACAAAGAAAACTTCTATGAACAGGTCAGAAAACAGGGAAATTAAACTCTTTACTGTCACCCTCAAGTCTTATCCAGCACTGTTAACATGGAGTTAATGACGATATTGCTCTTAAACCATGCTCACAATGCTAATACATCCGTATCCCACATCCACACTACATACTAATTCTATGCAGGTTTTGAGTATTTATGTAGTGTTTTCACACCAGAAAACAAACAAAGTATATGCTACGCAAAACAGTTAGTATGCATACTTATTGTTGATGTACACTCTCCCACAATGCATTGCACAAAAGAAAGTGGGACTTCTGCTCACAGCTGGATTAAATTAAGCAGTTTGATCAAAGAGTATAGAAGAAAAGAGACGAAACTCTGGTGTTTTTTTTTACAACAGCCACTGCCGTCATTTTGGACGCTTCTTATATTTATAATATTGTATAGGCCATTTCAGTAGAATTTGACGATAGAATATAAATAACTTTGTTTTACTTTTGAACGACACTTTTTTGGCAAACGTTTTACTGGCGTCTGCTAGTCGCTTTCAGTCCAAAATGGCGGAAGCGTAGCATTGCTGCTGGACGCTGATGGACGCTGATGTTGCAATGAATAATTGACTTTCACTTCTTGGCGATATACGTTCTTTGGTTTGCCTTTTGACGTTATGTAACAAGGTCATATATGAAGAGATCCCGGTGTCGCGGTGTCCTTTCTAACACAACACAAAGTCCACCGGTTACAGTTACACATATTTCATCACTTCCTATTAGTAAAACAGTTAAGTATGTTGATTATACTTATACTAACTGCATGGAGTATACTATAAAAATTGTACACTGCATACAGTTAGTGTATGGAATTGGGAAACAGCTGAAGTTGATGGGAATGTGATTAGTTTTGCAGGCATAAGTATTGACTAATTCATATTTTAATCTGATTATGTGCATGAAGAAAAGTCAGGGAATCACCAGAGTTACTACAATCCAACCTGAGAGGAACATGGATGTCTGTACTGACTTTCATGACGAACCATTGTAGGGAACTTCCTCTTATCATGTACAACGTAATCATGTTAACTTCCCTTGTGGTTGATAATGCTGAATCCTGTCTGACTGAATGAACCTTGGCCTGATTAACTAAACTAAAGCATTGTTGCCCACCTGGAGGTCATCAGAAGATGATCAGAAAGTTAATGAACAAAGATATGCAAGATATTAACTGAAAGAAGAAGCCACCATAGGGTGATGACCAAGTCAAGGAGAACGAGGTGCTAACGGTTGAAAAATTAAGCCAAACATGCTGCTTCACATTCCCCTGAACACCCAACCCACCCAGAGGAACCGGATCAACAAGCAGCTCTTCTAGTAGAAGAACTTGTACTTGACGAATTCATGGATCTTTATCCAGAACAACACAAGTTATACACCACAAAATAAGCACGACAGCAGATAAAGGATAGTCATATTGTGTATGTGCGTCTCCCATGGCGTTCCACCACAGTAATAACCCACAGGAATGACTCAATATCTCCATAGCAACCGCAAAACACAAGTTTACATCAACTCTTTGTTGCCACCCAAATAACTCCCATAATGTCTCACAGCGCACTGCTGACGTCTGTGTTGTTGTGCAACAGGAGGGATGTGTGAGGCAAAGTATCCACGACGCTAACTTGCAGCATTACGCCCCAACATGTCCTCCTCCGTCACAGTCTGATGACCGTGAATCAGCGGACACGCATCTTCACCACAATGTGCAGGGCGGGAAACATGTGGGATACTGGTCTGTGACAAACCAGCAGCTGATTTTTTTTGTTACCAAACCGTTTTTACTGAGTGTCAAGTGCAAAATATTCCTACCAGACACCGTGACGCTGTAATATCATGTCACAAATTATGTCCATGGGACCAATTTCCCCGTGGATCCAACACAAAATCTTTCTTGAATTGTCTTTATCAGGTATGACAGGTCCACCAGTGGCAAACCATGGCCCTGGACCTTCAATGGGACCATACGTGGCAATAAAAAATAAAACAAAGCAATCCAAATAATAGCAAGAGCCCCATGTCACATGGAAGTTCAGCATATTAAAGATTTATTTGGCTTCACAAAACACAAAAGGCCATGCCGGAAAACCAGGAATGAAAGTAAAAGGTCTAGAAAATTAATTTAATTCAATCCTAATCCAGTGTTTTATCTTAAACATACTTTAACTTCAATGTAGAGTTAATATCTGCCAGTAGAGTCCACTGAACATTTCATGACCATGACAATAAAACTACTAAAAATTGTAGATTTACAGTATGTTTCTTACAACCTGTATAGAAAACTGTGATTCTCAATTGATAAAAAAATTGTATTTCTCACTGAAACGTGTCTTGACTGCTTGCTTATAGGAAAATAAATGACTAATTTATCCATTTCATAATGAGTCATGTGTCTGAACTTTGCAATACCCAACATAAACTCCCACTCAGCAAAAATTAAGACAATAATTCAACAAAGGTCAACCTAAAAATCACAGTACAGATCTAACTATACACATTCCCACAGATTGACAATGCTCAATGAGAACATTTTGCCCAGAATAAGCCAACAAGTACATTCATATTTCACATTGTCCACAATTGTACATCCCACTACGACAACAATTATACTGAAACACCAAATATAACTTTATTTATCCCTATATTCCAGGTATCAGTACAGGCAGATACCAAGTTCAGGTATCACAACTAGTATTCGGAAAGACTCCCAAGGTGTATTTCGTCAAAAAACATCCAATCACAGAGCGGAAAATTCTGTTACATACGTCGCTAACAGCAAGTGGAAGATAAATATTACACTGTTGTGAAAACTGGGTAAACTCTGGATTAATTCAGCAAATATGACGCCATGTTTTGTTCTCAAATGTGACAACTGAGCGTTTTAACTTTGCCATGCTCCTGAATGGCTTCCTTCCACTGTAGTATTTAGTGTCGTATGGCAAACTGACAAGACAAAATATGACTTCTCAGAAACTAACTTGAAATAATTCAAACTGGTCGTCCTGACACAAACCTGTTATACTTTTAAATTACCCAGGAGAGTCCCATATTTTAAGTAAACTTGAGGGTATAAATCTACTATACTAGACTTGCGTGTGCTGAAACAGACGGATATAAAGCACCACCTCTGGCAGCTACATTAATTATAGAAGTCTGAATCACAAGGCATGTAGATTCAGCTAAATCTTTGTCCCATTTACTACTCTAAAGAGAAGTTATTCACCACCACACCTAAAGATCTGTCAGCACAACACCTCATGGCTTAAACTATGACTAGTGTTCAGTGTAATAGTGTAGTCAGAGTACAGACACACCTCATCATCCATTAAAACCGTCACATGGAGCCTCGAGTTGAGCTTAAACTGCGGCTGAACTCTGGATCACATTCGTCAAAGTGCGACTTATTTTGACCTTTACAATGAATGTGTATTTACTGTACACTCCACTGACAATATGTACATTCAAGAGGGTTTAAAATATATTTAGTCAACTCACTTTATATATACAGTACCTGCAGTTTACACACTCACAGTGCAAAGTCAACACTAACTGCTATGTTTTAACTATAGTTTCACATGAATCATACCACTTTGTTCAGTTGCACCATCTTTACCGACACTATAACTTTACAAAGTCAATTTTTTACATCATTATTCTCATTTTCATTGAAAAACATAACATGAATATGGTGTGATTTTTGTGGGGATCTGAACCAAACAAAGATGTTTTCTTAAGTCTGACTATGATGTGTAGGCCAGGACATCTCTGCAGCACCACAATATTTAATTTTAAATAGTATTTTGACACATATTTCGCCTTTAAGAAATATTGCGCATCCTGCAATTCGAAAATTGCAGTACGCCATACCGTGATTTCAATAAAATTGGGATTAATTGTGCAGAACCTAGTAGAAAATGACATTTCACCAGTGCAGCATTTGGGTAAAAATGGGACAGAAAGCCACTAGTGACTGAAACTAAGAAAGCTACAATAGTTTGATGTTTAATGGAAAAGGACAAAGTGCTGTATAAGCTGGTACAAAGTGTTTGTTGAATTATTAATGAGGGAACAGAAGGACGAAGTGAGGATGTCTGCATCAAACATAAATATAGAAATATCAACAAATGTCTCTGGAAAACTACCATCTTAGCGAAGAAATCGTGCAGAGGTCAACGACAAAACAGTCACAATTTGTGTTGTGTGTCGTCAGAAGTAGTTCTCAAGTGAATGCAGCATAAAAATCACTCATGTAAACTCAGCGATAGTAACTGTACAGCACAACACTGAGCGGTCCAGTCAGTATCATGACAAGAAATGACTATATAAGTTACTACAGTAACTACCTCATCTGGTGCAACCTGTTTTTACTAACTTATATCCCACAGCTATGTTTGAACTTAAACATCTGCTGCAACAGCCTGCGGAGCTCTTAACATATGCATAAATAAATGACACATTTAGGGAAATAGGTCCATGACGTTTTAGCCTAGATTAGCACTGAGATCTTTCAATCTGACGGTTTAATAGTGCTCTCTAATTTAAAGATACAACTGGAAACTCAAGTGTCCTGAATAATAGATGCTATTGGTGTTAATATACAGTAAATGCACTCAGGAGAGTTGGTGTGTTTGTGTAGTCGAGGCAGCGATGAGGCGTCTTAAATATCCTGGTAGAAACCGCCTTTTCCCCCTGAGGTTCCCATTATCTGTCATTAACTACAGACGGCTCTCTGCAGCACCATTAGAGGAGCAAACGCTACCGGCAAAATGAATTATTACTGAGATGTTTGACAGCTTTTGTAAGCCTCAAAGCACAAGAAAACTGTTCCAACACAAACAAAATAGTTTCTCGCAGAGGAAGATATCCTCCAAGACAACGTGGATCGTGAGAAATGTAGTCTTCTAGGAACAGGAACAAGGAGCCCAATTTGTTTACAGTAATGCTAAATACATTTCAGAATAAATAAACTAATCTAATCTGATGTTTATGCCTCTCTCTCTAAATCAGACTGCTCCTTCACTTGTCCACCCATCGCCGTCTGTACCATCATTACACCCTCAAATAGTCAAAACAGTCATTAAAGCGTGGACTAACAGTCGGTGTGTTTGTCTGACACTGTAAACAGGTCATCACGGTAATAATACAGCAGGCAGTGTGCATATTTGGGAGTAGATCTCTGTGTGAAATACACAAATAGTTAAATAGCTTTCACTTTAACATAGTGCATCCTTGGAGTTTTCAAACAACAATTTCCTCTTTTTAATTCTACAGCGAATGTCGAACCCTATAGTTTATCTTTTCAGATCAGACTTTGACTGCAGAGATGTTAAAATACAGGACTTAAACTAAACTGGAATGTGAAACTGTAGAAAACAATGTGAAATTGGAAAATGTGAATGTGAAATGTGAAACTGGAGAAAACAATGAAGTGGCTCCAGTTATTCCTGTCTTTGACTATGTTTCAGACACACACCAAATTAAGGAATTTGCCTTTTTGCAAGCAGTAAAAGGCTCCGCTGCAAGGACTGATCCACCCTAAATACAAACAGATATTAACATTAGATTTGAGTTAAATCAACAACACTAAAAACTGAAGGATGAGGTGCACCTGGATCTAAATATGATCGGATATTAGATGTCAGCTGGTAGGCAAACAGCTGATGAATGAGCCAAACATGAATGCAATGTTTCATTACATATTCTCTCTACGGCTGTCAAAGTTAACACGTTCATTTTACGCCACTAATTTCTTTAACACATTAACGCAACTTTTTTTTAGATTGTAGTGGGCTCAGTTTTTCTAACTATTATAACTATTTTTATTGGAAGTCTCATCCCATCAAGCTGTATCAACAAAAAACAACAACTTTAAAACTGCATGTGATCTGCCCCCAATGTTATAATAAGATAAAAATGAGGTGAACTGGCTAGTTAATAAAATGTCCCAGAGCCCTTCAGAGTGCTTTGTTGGACCAACAGTCCAAAAACTAAAGATATTTAGTAAAGAATATGTCGCATTAATGCTCAATAAATGACTTAAAAGAATACTCAAATAGGAAAATTATGATACCAAATGTTATTAATCTTGATAACTGGCTCATCCACTGGATTTATTGTAATTTTCCAAAATTAAAAATAGTGATTGAGACTACCAAATCAAACTATGTATATATTTCGGGAAATATTTAGGCTATTCAGCAGATTCCACATTCAATATAAACTGTATTTTGTAGGTAGATGTTTTTTAGCTCCCCCAGGAGGAGCACCACGTGTGTTTTAATATCATGCCAGTCATTGTTTTGTCAGACCACACATCAAGTTTTCCACTGACACACTTTTCCTGAAGGCACAATGTGGCCCAGAAGACGGCAGGTGAATTGACTTACCCAATCGTCCTCTTGTTGTCACATTTTCAGGCCAAAAAAAGTTTCTTTTCTTAAAGAAATTATGAATTAATTCTGTTTTATGCTGTATTTGTTGAACATTGTTGTTGTTTAGCCTTAAAGTAAGGCTAAAAACTTTCTTAAGTAGTTTTGAGTTTGATTTAAGTTGCCTTAGGTGCCTTTTTTTACCAGAATTTACCCTCCAAAAAACAAAAGTTAAACCGTCTCTCACCTCAAACAATACTCAGTAACAAACTTAAACTGATTTAAAGCTTATTTTCACTTCTCTTTTCTTTGACAAGTCACTGAAACCTAAAAAGGAAGCAACGCAATCCATTAAAACAGCAGCTTAAATATAAGAGTCTCATGTTTCAACCACAGCTACCGTTGTGTAAGTGACACTACATACCCAGAAGAGAAAGTTGAACACAAACACCAGGTATTTGATACACTTCAGTGCCCCCATGGCTCCAATCAGCTCAAGATTTAGATGCTTTTTAAAGAAGGAAATCCAAATGCGAGCGTCCTCTGTTCAGGAGTTAAACCGTCTTCTTTGTGGGAGGAAGAAAGCGGACAGAGTGAAGAGAAGAAGATTTTTTTGTGAACCACACCCTGCATGGCTCACCTGGGTATACTTAGGAAGTGAGGGGGAGGGACGGGGAGGTGGGAGGAGGTGTGGGAGGGATATCTGCTCCAGAGGACTTCAAACAGAGTATTAGAGGAGGAAATCACTGCAGGTGAATGCAATTATCAATTGTACCAACAATATAGGTTTATATTAGGGCTGTCAATGGATTGAAATAGCAAATTAATCACATATTTTGTATCTGTTCTAAATGTACCTTAAAGGGAGATTTGTCAAGTATTTAATACTCTTATCAACATGGGAGTGGGCAAATATGCTGTTTAATGCAAATGTTTGTATATATTTATTACTGGAAATCAATTGACAACACAAAACAATGACAGATATTGTCCAGAAACCCTCACAGGTACTGCATTTAGCATAAAATATGCTCAAATCATAACATGGCAAACTGCAGCCCAACAGGCAACAACAGCTGTCAGTGTGTCAGTGTGCTGACTTGACTATGACTTGCACCAAACTGCATGTGATTATCAAAAAGTGGGCATGTCTGTAAAGGGGAGACTCGTGGGTACCCATAGAACCCATTTTCATTCACATATCTTGAGGTCAGAGGTCAAGGGACCCCTTTGAAA